>PVHT020000141.1:1029272-1108834 GCA_004024745.2 Catagonus wagneri
ATATATATATATATATAGGAACATATATATGACTGGGTCACTTCACTGTAGAGCAGAAACTGGCACAATACTATAAAACAACTATACTTTAAAATGATATACAATGGAGAAAAAAAAGAAATATGATTATTAAATTGAATGAAGATCTTTAAGGATAAGTTTATAGGTTCTTCTCTTAGTAGCAAAAATAAGGGTTCCAATGTCTTTTTCCCACTATTCCCAATTCTAGACAAATGAAGGATATTACCTTTAGAGTAGATGTGAGTTACAATGTAAAAACTGACCTCTGCCATATTTCCATGGTGTCTCATTCTCTCTACCTCCTTTACTATTTATTATGCTCTGTATTAGCTCCAACTGTATCCTTCACTTCCAATCAGGAATGAACTCTACTTCACAAATGTGAATTATTGAGATTGGAAAGATGATGCCATAAAAATAGTAACACTGAAGACCTTAAATATTGGATTCATCATGAAATTGGAAGTCTTCCCCCTTTCAAAAGGAATTTTGGCATCTTTCTTGTAACTGACATGCCTAATTCATAACCATATTATTATTCCCATTCTTTCTGGGAAAACTAAACATTTTTTCCTAAAGCACATTTTCCTACTTTCCTTCTTACTCTATGCCTTTATTTTATATATTTTAGATACAGTGCTATAAAGACTGGTTATAATTTTGGAAATCTAAAACATTTTAGTAAATTTTAGAGGAAGAAGATTTTTCAATAAGTGAGGCTACACTGCACAAACCTTATAACATAGACACTTATCAACTGGCTTATACTTAGGCCAAAATGTATGACTGTCTTGGCAGAAAACCAGAATTTCCTTTTGAGCAGGAATGGATTAAAGTTTCCTTTCTAAAAAGTATACTCACAATGGCACTCTATTCAATGTCAGGCCTGTGCAGGTGTGACTTGGCAGAACTTGGGAGGCATAATAATAGGAAATATTGTTGTAATTGGAGTCATTTCATTCAGATTGTACAGGATGAGTGTCTAATCTACTCAAGCAATAAAGACTGAATAAACTTCATAAAATATTCTCTGGAGGCACTGATCGCTCTAAAAAATACTGTACTTGTGAAGCTCCTAAATTATCCCACTGTTAATTTTCTTCATCCTGCTGTCTTGGTTTAGTCCTACCTTGGGGCTTGCATTCCTTCTCAACCAGACCTAATTTTATGCTCTGACAATTCCCCTAGAAATGCACTTCCAACGTAGCCGGGGTTGTACACATGCATTTCAAGCCGTGTTACCTAGATACTTCCCTTGACAAAGCATCAGCTTTTACTCTAACAAGTGTCATCCTTTTGTAGCATTTACCCTTGGGAAAATTTGTTGTCAAACAATTTCAGTGAAAGCAAGATAGATTCTAGAGGGTGTGGAGCCTCTACACAAAGAGGAGAGTGTCTGGAGAAAATATGAAGGCATTAGCAAAGAGCTAGCAACTCTGTTTCAGGCCAGCCTTGGTTAATAGTCTATAGATCAGGAATCGGTAAACTACTGTCTGTGGGCTAACTCTTGTCCGCTGCCTGTTTTTACAAATAAAGTTTTATTGGAACACAGTTACTTTCATTTGTTTTCATTTTCATACTGTCTATGGCTGCTTTTGCAATGACAACAGCAGCACTGAGCAAGTAGCTATATGCCCTGCCTTTAGTAGAAAAGGTTTGCCAACCTCTGATTTAGAACCTGTATAGTACACGCATCACACACCGCCTGTACCCTTCTCTTCTGACATCACTAATCAGTCAAGGCCCTTCTTCCCACTGAAATGGATGTGACCTCAGAATCCTTCTCAATAAAGGCAGACACCAATATTCACCCCAAGTTGCCAACCTCTGCTTGGAATAAATAAACTCTTAGCATCTGGTAGGGCAACAGAAAGGAAATCTCATTTCTCCCAAATCATATAACCTGAAAATTAAATCCAAGTTGTTCTCTAGCTGTTCATTTTTCTATATCTCTATGAAGTTAGATATACTATTTACATATGTCTGGGTTTATAAGCTCGATCACTGGGCTGGCAGAAATCATAAGGGATCATTTAGTTTTCCCCTTCCATCTTTAAGATCCCCTAGAATTTGGTAAACACACTGTCAATAACTGTACTGAGCCATTTCTGAGAATTGCTAAGAATTTCTTCAATCATTAGGGAAGAGAAAAAGTCACCTTCCATAGCAACCTTAGACTGTCTAATAAATCTATTTTTTCTCTTTTTTTTTCACTTCAAACTAATTTCATCTTTCTCTGTCATTGTAGAAAGGTCATCAGCCTCAATACTTTCCCTCTTAATCAACTGCCTTGCCATAAAGCTTTTTTGTTGTTTTTTAAGAATCAGGCTTACAAGAAAGTTTTCACATTGGTGCTTCCTAGCCAAGGAGAGCGAATATAATTGCATTTTCCTTTACCCAGCCCCTCCTTTCCCTAAGCATATGCCCAGAAAAGCTACAGGGGAGCAATAATTTATCACCAGGTCTTAAAATGAAGATTCTTCAGCAGCTCCTTTACTAACTAAATGAGAAAGCACTTAACAAAAGCACTTAAAAGTGCCATGGAATACCCATGATACGGGAAGAATTATTTATCCTCCACTTAAGGACCACATAATGAGTTATTATTAATAAATGAAAATTGATCTTCCTTGGAAACTACAAAGCTCAAATCTCTTTCCTACCAATGATGAGGCCTCTTTCTCTCTCCAGCCCACAAAGGGAAAGCAATTTCACTTCAGATGGCCCCAAGACGTAAATCAAAGGTTTTATGGCTCTGCCGCTGGATTCTCTCGTGATGCACTTCGCTGGTATCGAATTATAAGCATCAAATCAGTAAGCACTGAAGGTTATTAAAAGGTCCTCACAGTTCCCAGCATATCTGCACAGTAGAATGATCACAGGGAATAGAGGTTGCTTTGTGAAACTTATTTTCACAAAAATAATGTTAACAACAATAGTTATTAGCACAATTATTCTTACTTCTTCACAGTCCTTGTGTCTTTATTCTTTTATCAGCACTTCCAGACTTCAGAATGCAAGATGTACTCCTAATATGTAATAAAAGGCAACAGGAAACGGCTAACACTCTGAGATTTTGAGATGTTTAAACTGAAAGCAGAATGGAAATTAGGATGTTTTCTGAAAGTTCCAAAAGACCTCTTTTTAAGGTACTTCCTAAACACATAGTCACCAAACAGCCACTCTTCCATAGTTGATATTTTTTCTTTTCCTTAACAGGAGGGGAGGAAAAAAGACAAGAAATCCCCCACATTCATGCAAAAATGCTCTTAAAATATCTGTTACCCAAACACTAGACATCCTATCCTCCAAATCCTGCCATGATTACAAGACAATGGGGTCCTAAAGAGGAAAAGAGTTGAGCACGATTAACATGGAATCAGAAGTTCCCCTCGTGGTGCAGCGGAAACGAATCTGACTAGCATCCATGAGGACACAGGTTCAATCCCTGGCCTCGCTCAGTGGGTTAAGGATCCAGTGTTGCCTTGAGCTGTGGTGTAGGTCACAGAAGCGGCTCGGATCCTGCATTACTGTGGCTCTGGTGTAAGCTGGCAGCTACAGCTCCGATTCAACCCTTAGCCTGGGAAACTCCATATGCCACGGGCACAGCCCTAAAAAAAAAAAAAAAAAAAAAATATATATATATATATATATAAACATGGAATCAAAGACGTGAAAGCATTGATAACTCAGATTTAAGAGAAAACTGGGTGGATGGTTCAGCACAAAGGGAAATGACTTGTTAAAGGTCACAGAAAAGGCTAACAAGGTAAGGATCTTATGAGAATATTATAGGCATTTGCCTCCACTCTCTGGTATTTTCTACAGAGCATCAATTCCATCTTCAGCTTCTGGTAACTAATGACCAGAGAGACCACCAACATTGAGGGTGAATTCTACACTACAGCAAATCACTGTCCTACATTTTACCAGAGAAGGTAAACTCTTCCATGCCCTTCTAAATCGCCCTGGTACACCAAAGAAGACAGCCTCCTAATTTCCAAACTTTCTCTCTGGGAGGCAGGGGATTTCCTCTATTCCAGAACCTTAGAGCGAAAAAAAAAAGATGAGGCACTCCAATGAACTTAAACTCTCTGAGTAAGCAGATATAGAAAGATTATTTCTTCTCATAGCTAAATCAGAGTTTTTTTGCCCTTGACAATAAAATTTAAGTGGATGCCATGGTGTCAGATTTTGTGTCAAAACTTCAAGTTTCAGGGGAACAGTAAACTGATTATTTGCATCTAGAAAATGACAAACTGTAGCACAGGAAACTAGTTTCCCGGAATAATCCTATAACCGGGTGTATTAAAGGCCACAGGCATGAATCAATAGACTAAGCCAAATAATTCTCTTAACCTAAGCCTCTCTCCCTATTGTTAAAAATCAGAAAGCTTAAGGTGTACAATTATAAACTTGATGATTTTTAAACAATGGGAACGGATCAATTTCCTCTTTCTTTCTCCATTGAACAGACAAGCATGACTCATTGAGATAAGGGCAAAAATTAGGAAATTGACCCAAATCATGTCTGAAACAGCGCTTTACTCTCAGAAAGGAAGAAAACGCACTTGAGACTTTCAAAACTGCATTTTACTTACCAGCCTGCCATGATAAGCAGTGGATGAGAAAGCAAAAGATGGTTGATGAGGAAGAATGGGAGGAGGATGGTGTGCAAGGGTGAAAAGAAAAACCTATTTATGAAAAGAAAGCTAAAGTCTCACTTTTTTTTTTTTTTTGTCTTTTTGTCCTTTTATGGCTGCACCTGCAGCATATGGAGGTTCCCAGGCTAGGGGTCTGGTCAGAGCTGTAGCAGCCGGCCTATGCCACAGCCACAGCAACGCGGGATGCCAGCCACATCTGTGACATACACCACAGCTCACGGCAACGCTGGATCCTTAACCCACTGAGTGAGGCCAGGGATCGAACCCGCAACCTTATGGTTCCTAGTTGGATTCATTTCTGCTGTGCTTTTTCTTGAGTTCTAATATTTTTTTTTATGGTCGCACCCGCAGCATATGGAAGTTCCCAGGTTAGGGATTGAATCACAGCTGCAGCAAAGTCAGATTTTTATAACCCACTATGCCAAGCCAGGGATCAAACCTCCACCTTCACAGCAGACCAAGCCACTAAAGTCAGATTCTTAACCCACTGTGCCACAGAGGAAACTCCAAGATTAACATTTTTCATATGTCTGTATTTACTGTTAAATGTTTTTATCCATTTTTATACCCTTTCTTCCAGAATCATAGGTAATAACTATATATTATGGATTTTAACAGATAGTTAGTTATATGTCCAGCAAATATAGTCTTAAACTTTATTACTTGTATTTTATAACCTCAATTAGGTATCTTGATCTGTATTCTTCAAGTTGTTAAGTTTTATATATTAGCCTTAATGTTTAGTGCTTTTGTTTATTGCTTTAGAAAAAATAATTTCCTACTTAAAGATCATAGTCTTCTATATTTTCTTCTAAACATTTTAAAGATTTGTCTTTCACATGATGTCTTTGACCTTTGTGTACGTATGGCAGTATGTGTGGATTCACATCATGATTCTCCCTCATTGAGAATTCTCCCAGAACCATTTAAGGAATAGTTTCTCTTTGTTAAATGATAGGTAGTATCAGTTCTGCTATAAATCAAGTTTCCAAATATACTTAGATACCTAGCTCTGTTTCTGGATCTTCTATTCTACTCTATCAATTTGTTGTATACCCTGGGCCAATACCACACTATTTTAATCAGTATCACTTTATATTAATTCTTACTCTCTATTAGACCAATCCCACCACCATCACTTAATTCATCCTCTTTAGGGGTATTTTGACTTATTTTCAACTCTCTGCATCTTCACAAAAATTTTAGAGTCAGATTGTCAAATTCCAGAAAAATCCCTATTGAGATTTACGTTTAATTGCTTTGAATCTATAGATCAATTTTGGGAGAACGGACATCTTTATGATACCTGACTCTTCCTATCCATGAACATAATATGTCTTTCCATTTATTCAGATCTTCTGTAAGTCTTCCAACAAATTGCGTATTTTTTTGTTAGAACCATTTCTGATACTACATATTCTTGCTGCTAGTGTAAATGGTACCATAACTTTAACTGACTTTTCTTTTAATACTGTGCATAAAAAAATGCTACTCGCTTTTTAAAAGACTGATCTTTTACTTAGATAAGCTTATATTTCCTGGCTAGTTAGTGTAGCCATATTATTTGGATTCTGGCACATGAAATAAGGATGGAAAGGAAACAAGCCACTAGTATGCTATCTCATATAAACTTCCCGTGTGATCTTTTGTGCTTTCTTCCTTTGTCTACTGGCTAGATTTTGATACTTTAAGTGATCTCGGAAATTATGTCTTAGACATCATCTGTTGTCCTAGGTTCCTGAATCACTGCACTGCTACAGAGCCCCCACATGCCACACACACTTCCCTACCAATTAGAAACACCTGTGTTGGACTATTAAAAGAAAAAACTAAACATTTTAAGCCACTGTAATGTCAAAATTTGTAACAGATGTGTAGGTCAAATTGTCTGCTTCTCTTAACACTCACAAAGAGAGGAGTGTTAAAATCTCTCTCACTTTGTGGATTTTCTGATTTCTGTTTATAGTGTATAAATTTTGGTTCTATATATTTCAAAACTATACTGTTAGGAGCATTCAGGCTTAGAATGTTCCATCTTCCAGATGATTTGAGACTTCTGTTAAATGTGATCCTTCTATCTCCAGAACTGCTTTATGCCTTAAAAATCTACTCTGTGAAATATCAATATCACTACACCGGCTTTCATGGGAGTGACAGTATTTGAATAGCATTATGTTTTTCTTTTACCTCCAATTTGAATCTTTATGTTTTATTGTTTTTAATTAACTGCATATATCCCAGTTTTCATCAAGTTTGCTTTTTTGTTTCTTAAGTGTAGAGTTTCTACTTTATGCATTGTGATCACAAAAAAAAATCCATCCTACTTTGTACTTTGACATCCTTTCTTCTTTCCCCTTCCTACCTTTTTTTGAATAGACTGAGGGCTTTAACATTGCTTGTTTCTCCTTTTTTCACGCTACTTCTCTAGAAATTTTAATATTCCTGATTAAATTTAACAAAGTCCAAACCAATTAAGGCCAGAATCTTAGAATTTTTTTTGTCCCAGTCACCAATCTCAATTACTGTCTAGGATCTTACTTCTATTTTACTTTTTCAATCCCATAAATTCTCAGTTTTTTAAATAACTTAATCTGATTATTATCATTTAGTGAAATCTTTACATAGATTCATCATCTTCATTGTTTTTTAGTATGGATTCTTGAGTAAGCATTATGTACACCAAGGGTGAGCAAATGGGAATTAAGGAAAGAAATGATATGAAGCAATGAACACTGACCTATTATTACACTGACTCCCACTTCACAAGGACTGCAAGAAGTAACCATCCCTTGGAGCAGCACATGGAAGAAGAGATGGAGAGGAAATGTATATACTTGGCTGCCTTATGTCTCCTGGTTATAGTAAAGTTTGCCCTGTAGGAAATTATCTTCTCCTGAACTTCCAGGTTTCTGACTTGGCCTCCTGAGTGACACTTTGGGATGCAGTTCTCACACCCTGCCATGTGGAGTTTCATCGGAGTCTGAAAGTAACAGAAACAGCCAGACACATAAGTTTATGCCTCTTGGAATGCCCTTTGCAAAAATTCTTGAAGGTCTAGGCTAGTGCTGTAACCCTTCAAGAAGGATTTGTGTTAACTTCTAAGAAATACATAAAACACTAACAACCTAGGACCACTTTAAACTAGATTTCCACCCTAGAGCTTTGAGGACCATACAGTTAGTGTGAATTCTAGCCCCAGGCTCCCATGAGATGTTTCTCTTTTTCTCACTTGCTTAGAGCCAAAACTAAGACAGACAGACATACCCACGGGGAGAGTTTTGTTTTTCTGCCTTATCAACTAAAGCTGTCCCTTTGGAAACGTGGCTTTATTGCATGTGAATTGCAGCAGGTGGAAGGCAGGGATATTCACTCAGACCTCATCCTTTGTTTCTAAGCTTTAGCCTTTGTTTCCCACAAATATGACCACTAAATACCCACTCTAGACCACTAAGAGTGAACAGAAAATCTAGAGCAAATTCAGGCTTCAATGCCAGCTTAGCCTTTAAATCTGTCTTCCTCCTAATTCCTTGCCTCAGATTAATGCCTTTACTTTCCTGACTGCAACAACATGCAATAATTTTTTTGCTCGTATCTATCATAAATTTGTATCAGTATAGTGTACTCCGAATATCTAGTTTGCTACCATAAATACTGTTTTAACTGACGGACCAGCCAGATTCAGATTCCTGGGAAAAAGTCTGCAATTAACCTAGTTTGTGTGACATACCCACTCCTCTGAGCAATGTGAGGTCTTTTTTAATTAATGGATCTACCATATCCAATAGGGAACAAATAAACACTCAAAACAATTATCAGCATATGGAGAGAGGAAAAAGGGAAATGCAGGCTGTTTAGTCAAAAACTATGTGAAAGGCACTTTCTTGACTATAATTTAAATGTTCACCAGTATTACTTAATGAAAAGAAGGCATTTTTTTGAGTCAGACAGACCTGGTATAAAATCCTGGTTCTAACACTATCTACAGAACTGTGTTAGTTTTCTTTTGCTGCCATAACAAACTGTCACAAACATGGAGGTTTAAAACAACACAAATCTGTTATCTTAGAGTTCTGTAAGTCAGAGATCTAACACAGATCTCACTGGGCTAAAATCAAGGTGTCTGCAGGGTTGTATTCATTTCTGGAGGCCAGTGGTGGGAACATAAATTGGTACAGCCCCTAGGGAAGACAGTATGGAGGTTCCTCAAAAAACTAAAAATAGGACTAGCATATAATCTAGCAATCCCCCTCCTGAGAAAAAAATAATTTGAAAAGATACATGCACCCCAATATTCCTTGCAGCGCTATTTACAATAGCCAAGACATGGAAGCAACCTAAATATCCACCAACAGAGGAATGGATAAATAAGATGTGGTACATACATACGATAGAATTTTACTCCTCCATAAAAAAGAAGGAAACGATGCCACTTGCAGCAATATGGATGGACCTAAAAATTATCATACTAAGTGAAGTCAGTCATACAGTGAAAGACAAACATTATATGATATTACTTATATGTGGAATCTAAAAAAAAAAAAAGAGATACAAATGAATTTATTTGCAGAACGGAAGCTGATTCACAGACTTTGAAAAACTTACTGTTACCAAAGGGGTGGGTGGGGTACGGGGCAGTCTGGGGGCTTGTGACGGCATGTGTACACTGAGGTATGTGGAATGATTAGCCAACAGGGACCTGCTGTACAGCACAGGGAACTCTATTCAATATTCTGTGATAACCTATGTGGGAAAAGAATTTGAAAGAGAATGGATGTGTGTATATGTATAACTGAATCACTTTGTTGTACAACAGAAATGATCAAACCTTGTAAATCAACTATACCTCAATAAAACTTTAAAAAATGAAAAAGAAAATTTCTAGAGTCCAGAGAGGAGAATGGCTCCCTGACATTTTCCAGCCTCTAGATGCCATCACATCAATTGGCTCCTGGTTGCCTTTCTCCATTTTCAAAGCCAGCAGTGTCACATCTCTGACTCTTCTTCCATCATCACTTCTCTCCCTGACCACAGCTGGAAAAGTTCTTTGCATATAAAGGCCCACGTGATTCGGCTGAGACCACATGGACAATCCAGGCTAATCTCTCATGTTAAAGTCCTCAACCTTGGAGTTCCCATCACGGCTCAGTGGTTAACGAACGCTGCTAAGTAACCATGAGGTTGTGGATTCGATCCCTGGCCTTGCTCAGTGGGTTAAGAGTCCAGCATTGTTGTGGCTGTGGCGTAGGCTGGCAGCTACAGCTCCGATTCGACCCCTAGCCTGGGAACCTCCATATGTTGCAGGGTGGCCCTAAAAAGAACCCCCCCCTCAAAAAAAAGTCAACCTTAACCACAACTGCAAAGTGCCTTTTGCCAGGTAAGGTAACTTCTTCACAGGTTCTGAGAATTAGGATATGGACATCTTGATGGGGGTGGGGGAGATATTACAGGAACCTTACCAAAGTTAAATTAACTTTAATGAGTCTCTGGTTTCTCATCTGTAAAATGGGATTAATTATAACAGTGTCTACTAATCCCTAGCAAATAATAAAAATTTCATAAATGTTCATTAAATAGAAGACTAGATATGTACATTATTAGGTTGTTGGGAGGATTAAATTAGATAATTTAAGTCAAATACCTAGTACAGTGCTTAGAACATAGTCTGGCCCCCAAATCAACAGCTCCTGCTGTCCATATGGCATCCTTCTTGATGCTTTAAAGAACGAATCCAAGCACGTAGCCCGTGGAGTTTCAGAATTGGAGAAAGATGACATAAACATCAGAACTCCCCAAACGAAGTCTGCAGTACTGAAAACAAGATGTTCTTTTATAAAGCACCCAACACTGTGTTGAACTCTTGCCTAAAGTAAACTAATGCCACGCATGAGTAAACATATTAGCATAGAATCACTCTGGCTTAACTCAGAGGGCAGAACTGCCAACTGCTGGGCCCTTCTCTTTAGTTTGCCATCTGTCTAATGTTAATCCTTTTGGACCTGAAGGTCCATGCTCCAGACTAAGGACTCTTTTTTTTTTTTCCCCTGTGAGTTCAGCAACTGCCACAATTAGATAAAAAGACATCCTGGTAGGTTCCACTTGACACCCTTCCAATCCTCTTAGCTACCACTGTTTCTCGGAGTTTAAGAAATCACAGTATTAAACAGAAATGTGCTTTCTGTGATCAAAATGAGAGGTTACTCCAAATGAGCTCCCCCAAACTAGCTATCTCCCTAAATGTGGGGTTTATGTTATGCCTCTATTCCAAAAGAAACATCATTAGTTCCTTGGCACTCTTTTTTTTTTTTTTAGGGCTGCACCCTGTGGCATATGGAGGTTCCCAAGCTAGGGGTCAAATCGGAGCTGCAGCTGCCAGCCTACACCACAGCCACAGCAGTGCTAGATCCAAGCTGCCTCTGCAACCTATACCACAGCTCATGGCAACACCGGATCATTAATTCACTGAGCGAGGCCAGGGGTCGAACCTGCAACCTCATGGTAACTAGTCGGATTTGCTTCTGCTGTGCCACAATGGGAACTCCCTTTTTTTTTTTTTTGGCACCGTCATTTTAATATAGTTTTGTGGATCACCATTAACATGACATGACTGTTACCAATTTGCCAATTTATGTATATCCAAGCATTCAAATATTCAATACATTTCAGAGTACACTCTATGGGCTAGAAACTTTAAGTACCCAACTAAGAAAAGTCTTTGCCCTCAAAACAAGCAAACACACAAAAAAGAACAACAACAAAAAGAAACCTGCCCATTTGAGTTCTCTCTCGGCTCAGTGGGTTAAGGACCCAGCATTGTCACTGCTGTGGCTTGGGTCACCGCTGTGTCACAGATTTGATCCCTGGCTGGGAAACTTACACATGCTGCAGGTGGGGGCAAAGAAAAACCCAATCAAACAAAAAAAACTGGCCATCTAGTTGAGTAGCCAGGTATAATTTCTTTAAATGATAATATAATCAGTGTTAAAAATCCTTAAGCAACATGGTTTTTTTGTTTTGTTCCCCCCCCCTTTTTTTTTAGGGCCGCACCGCAGCATTTGGAGGTTCCCAGGTCGGCCTATGCCACAGCCACAGCAATGCCAGATCCAAGCCGCATCTGTGACCTACACCACAGCTCAGGGCAATGCCGGATCCTTAACCCCTTGAGCAAGGTCCAGGATTGAACCTGCAACCTCACGGTTCCTAGTCAGATTCGTTTCCACTGTGCCACAACGGGAACTCCCAAGCAACATGTTTTAAGATTAGAGAGAACTTGGTCACTTGTGACTAGGTTTTGTCTTTTCAGTAAGCATTGCTGGGAAACTTGGACAGCTGCATGCAAATCAATGAAACCAGAACACACTCTCACACCGTGCGCAAAAATAAACTCTTAATGGCTTAAAGACTTAACTATAAGACAAGACACTATTAAACTCCTGGAAGAAAACATTGGCAAGACATTCTCCGACATCAACCTTACAAATGTTTTCTCAGGTCAGTCTCCCAAAGCAACAGAAATCAGAGCAAAGATAAACCAATGGGACCTAATCAAACTGACAAGCTTTTGCACAGCAAAGGAAACCAAAAAGAAAACTAAAAGACAACTTACAGAATGGGAGAAAATTGTTTCAAATGACATAACTGACAAGGGCTTAATCTGTAAAATATACAAACAACTGATGCAGTTCAACCACAAAAAAGCCAACAACCCCAATGAAAAATGGGCAAAGGACCTGAATAGACATTTCTCCAAAGAAGATATGCAGATGGCCAACAAGCACATGAAAAAATGCTCAGCATCACTGATGATTAGAGAAATGCAAATCAAAACTACCATGAGATACCACCTCACACCAGTCAGAATGGCCAACATTAACAAGTCCACAAACAACAATTGCTAGAGGGGGTGTGGAGAAAAGGGAACCCTCCTGCACTGTTGGTGGGAATGTAGGCTGGTGCAACCATTATGGAAGACAGTGTAGAGGTACCTTAGGAAACTATACATAGAACTACCATATGACCCAGCAATCCCACTCTTGGGCATATATCCAGACAAAAATTTCCTGGAGAAAGACACTTGCACACGCATGCTCACTGCAGCACTATTCACAATAGCCAAAACATGGAAACAACCCAAATGTCCATCGACAGATGACTGGATTAGGAAGATGTGGTATATATACACGATGGAATACTATTCAGCCATAAAAAAGGATAAAATAATGTAATTCGCAGCAACATGGATGGAATTAGAAACCCTCATACTGAGTGAAGCAAGTCAGGAGAAAGACAGATGCCATATGAAATCTCTTACAGCTGGAGTCTAAAACACTATACAAATGAACCTCTCAACAGAAAAGAAAATCACAAACATGGGGAACAGACTTGTGGTTGCCAAGGGGGTGGGGGAGGGGGTGGGAGGGAATGGGGTTAACTAGTGCTTCCATGATGGAAAAACAAGGGGGAGATCCAGCTGTATAGCATAGGGATCTATGTCTAATCACATGTGACAAATCCATATATGTACATGTAACCGGGTCACCACATGGTACACTTGGAAAATTTGATAGAAATCTGTAAACCAGCTATAATGCAAAAATTTTAAAAAATAAAAATAAATAAAATTAAAAAAACAAATAAATGGAAAAAAATCTTAATCTGGGTATCTAAATGCCCAGGCAGAAATTATCTCGAATAAAATTCTTTAGAATTTCCAAAAAAATAAAAAATAAAAAAATAAAGATTTCCGTCACAGTCATTCTGTATTCTCTCTCCAAGGGCTAACATATTCCAGTACTTTGAATATATGTAAGCGAATAGCCTGGCACTTTCAAGATTTATGAGTCAAAGACATGGAGAGAGGTAATACTTATAGTTTATAAGCAAATAATAAAAGTGTAACTATGCTAAGTAATTACTAAATTTAATATAATTAGGAGAACAAATTGCAAGAAATAATTTTAGCTCTATTTTTATTCAACTTAATCAGTTAAAGGTTTCATGTAGACAAATACTAGCTCTGCGAAAAAAAAATTTTTGGCCTTTTTTTAGGGCCACACCCACAGCATATGGAAGTTCCCAGTCCAGAGGTCGAATCAGAGCTGCAGCTGCCAGCCTAAGCCACAGCCACAGCAATGTCGGATCCAAGCCACATCTGTTACCTACACCACAGCTCCCAGCAACGCCAGATCCCTAACCCACTGAGTGAGGCTAGGCTTCGAACCTGTATCCTCATGGATACTAGTCAGGTTCATTACAGCTGAATCACATCAGGAACTCCTTTTTTTTTGGCTTCTATTTAGGAAATTTTTAAAATTTTATTGGCATAGAGTTGACTTACAAGGCTGTATTAATTTCAGGTGTACAGCAAAGTGAATCAGTTATACATAAACATATATCCCTGCTCTGTGATAGCTGATTACTTGTTCCCTCATACCCTCTCCCTGGGGCCTCACAATAAAATGCTGACAATTCCAAGAATCAAATGTACTCTGACAGGGAGTTCCCTTCGTGGCTCAGTGGTTAACGAATCCGAATCCGACTAAGAACCATGAGGTTGCAGGTTCGATCCCTGGCCTTGCTCAGTGGGTTAAGGATCCGGCGTTGCCGTGAGCTGTGGTGTAGGTTGCAGATGCGGCTCGGATCCCGCGTTGCTGTGGCTGTGGTGAAGGCCGGCAGCCCCAGCTCCTGTTAGACCCCTAGCCTGGGAACCTCCACATGCCACGGGTGCGGCCCCAGATAAGGCAAAAAGACAAAAAAAAACAAACAAAAAAATGTACTCTGACATTCTGAATTTTTTTCATTCTAGGAAGGTAACGATGGCCTTCTCTATTGTTTAGGATAGGCTAGTTTATGCTATAGTAACAAAGAATGCTCAAATCACGTGACTCAGCATGATAGATGCTTATTTTGACATGGCCTGATTGTCCTCTCTGAAGGAGGCAAGTTGATGGTGCTTCCAACCATCTGGAACATAACCAGTCAGCAGAACATGGATAGAGGAACTTGGAGAATCCCATCTTGGTTCTAACAGGTTTCTACCTAGAAAAGACCCTCATCACTTCTGCTGTCTTGCTATTAGCCAAGTCAAATCACATTACCTATGTCTAAGCTAAGTGCCTGGAATGTGCTTGGAAAAAGGGAAGAGTTATTGATGAACATCCTTAAGGATTAGGGCACAAAAGTCATTTTCCAGTTAAAATAAGCTTCCATAAGGAATATTAAAAAGAGGAGTTCCCATCATGGATCAGCAGGTTAAGAACCCGACACAGTGTCCATGAGTATGCAGGTTCGATCCCTGGCCTTGCTCAGTGAGTTAAGAATCTGGCATTGCTGCAAGCTTCAGTGTAGGCCAAGGATGCTGCTCAGGAACCCACACTGCTGTGGCTGTGGTGTAGGCCTGAAGCTGCAGCTCCAATTTGACCCCTAGCTTGGGAACCTCCATATGGCATAAGTGCAGCTCTAAAAAAAAAAAAGGGAACATGTACATATATAACTGAATTACTTTGCCCTACAACAGAAATTAATACAACACTGTAAATCAACTAAACTCCAATAAATTTTAAAACCATAAAAATAAAATTAGTTTCCATATAATGCCAACTACTCAATACTACTTCTTTTTCATTTTCAAATATCTACATCTTTCAGAATCTTAAGATACTTCCCTCTAACCCATAAAGGATTTACTTCCTAAAATGCTAACCTCTACAATGCCTCTGTGCCTACTCAGACACCATAATTTATATAGACAGTATAATGTCTTATGCATAAATGCAGACTTGCTGTTCAAATAAAATAAAATTCAAACAGTGTTGTCATTTGGTTACAAACCTCCTATTACATTTAAGGAAACATTCATTGACAGTTTGACAGATTATTATATTTTACTCCCTAATAGTATCAGCTAAAAATTCAGAGGACTTATAGAGCAAGGGCACAGCCCTGTTGGAAACCAGAATTCAAACTGAGTCAAAACGGACTTCCTGGTTTCACATGGTGAGTCTGCAACACAGCCTACCAATCACTAAACATTAAGGAGGATTTTTATATCATCTCTTTCCCAGAGAAGGTCAGAGCATTATTAGCAGGATGAAAATTAAATTCCACCTTGGAAAAGTTAGCTTTTAAGAGAATACAGAAATAATCAGCTTGGAGATGATAAAAGCATAACTCAGTTCAAACTATAGGGTCTAGTATCATATGAAGAAAGTCATCAGCCCTAGGTACTTTTATGGAAGTACTGAACAATGATCAAGAATATCATGTGGATTGTTCAAGGAGTCTGAAGTCTATTCTGGATTCAACCTTCCTAGTGATGCACTCTTTTGTTTTCATTTCTTACTGGTTCTATTTATTTTAGTATGAATGATAGAGGTGTGGGCTTCATTCAGGTTTATACTAGCATAGCGTAACCATGCTGTGGAAAACCCAAACTGCAAATGAAGGTCAAAGGATAACAGAGAAATACAGCCTCCTGACCAAAAATTAGTATTAAAGGGCTACATTTACCAAGACCGATAAAATACTTAGTACTTTGCTTATGAAGTTCAGTTATTCATTGCGGCAGGAGGGAGATTGTACTTTCTGGAAATTTTAAACGAGACTCATGGAAACATCTGGGAATTTTCAGCACTGCAGACAAAACAACAAATTCACTCTAAATGGGAAAGCAAGCCTGGTAAGGACAAGCCTGTCAGGGAAGGTGGGGGTTGGTGTGGAGAAGAATGTCCCAGCAGGGCAAACAGCACGGGCAAAGTAGCAGAAATAAAAGGGTGGAGTGCGCATTTCATGTGCATCTGAAAAATATTCAGGGAGGTCAAATTCTGGAGAGGCAGAGGAGAGTAGTAGTGCAGAGATTATATTTTTCATAGCTTTTTAAGATCCTGGCAAAAATTCTGACAGTGCAAAAGGCAAAGAAAATCTCTGAAGGATGTTAAGCAGACACATGGCATGATTAGGTTCATGGTTATGTGGTTGCTTAATATAAAAACACAAGTTGAATCTAGTCATACCCTGCCATATCCATATTAGGAGAAACCAACTTTGTCTGGAGTCCCATTTGAAATCCTGCCTCAATTTAAGAGGCACTCTTTTTGGAGTTCCCATTGTAGCTCAGCAGGTTCTGAACCTGACTAGTATCCATGAGGATGCAGGTTCAATCTATGGCCTTGCTCAATGGGTTAAGGATCTGGCATTGTCGTGAGCTATGGTGTAGGTTGCAGATGCAGCTAGGATCCAGCATTGTTGTGGTGAAGCCTGGAAGCTGAAGCTCCAGTATGATTTTCATGCTTCTTTTGGAGTATTTGTGTTTCCCTCATTTTAGCAGCAGTTTATAACAGTGATCATTTCACTTATTGGTCTCCGCCTGATGCCAATTTGTTTAGTGAATGTGCTATGTTTGCACTGCTTTTATTTCCCTGGTATTTACTGTTTTGGGGGGATTTTTAATTAAGTTTAATTACTAAACACGGAATGTCATATATGCAGGTTCTGGTAGTGAGCATATTCTTAAATGTAAAAAAAAAAATCATATTTATAAAAGAAATTAACAAGAGCAGGTACACAGCCTCATTATAGAGAAATTAATGCAGAGAAAATTGCCCACATGGATGTTAAGATACCAGGGTTTTCCTAATGTTAACTACCAAAACAATCATTATTGATTGAAATAACTAAGCTCATTTAATAGAACAGATGTCCAGGGAGTTCCCTTGTGGCTCAACTGGTTAAGGATCCAGCGTTGTCACTGCTGCAACTTGGGTCGCTGCCGTGGTTCAGGTTCAATCTCTGGCCCAGGAATTTCCACATGCCATGGGGATGGTCAAAAAAAAAAAAAAGATGTCCATTTGGGGTTGCAGTGGTACATGGAAATGTCTCTCATTATAAAAGAATGACAATTATGTATTTATTTTTGAGAACACACAGACTGCTTTGGAGAAATGTCATGAGGGGAAATGGCAGATAGTAAGAGGAGCTACCTCTTTGTCAACGTTCATCAACAGCAACACAACGGACAAGTTAAGCCAGATCATTCTTTGTTGCGGAGGCTTACCCATGCATGGTAAGATGTTCAACATCATCCCAAGTCTCTACCTATGAAATGACAGTAGCATCCCTGTGCCCAGTTGAGACAATCACAACTATCCTTAGACATTTTCAAATGCCCCCTGGCTCCTGACAACACTGCCCTGAGCTCTGAATGAGGTGGCTCGGACTGAGGGGTGACAGCAACAATGCAGTAGAGTAGGCTGAGCAGAGGTATTTGTGAGGGAAAAGCATCTGGGTTGGTGACGGATATTAGAAGATGTGGGAGATAGTAAAGGAAACCGGAAGTAAGGTTGACTGTCAGGTTTGTACCATGACCAACTGTGTGGCACTGTCTTTTGAGTTTACCAATAGGAGGTGGAACAGTTTTTCCGGAGGTTTAATGAAGAAATCATGAATTTAATTTTTTCATGTCAATTTGAATTGGAGGTGCCAATGGCACGTCAAAATAAAGAATTTTGTTAAAAACAAAAAGTTGAGGATGGTCCTTTTACTTTTCTTCTTAGTTATTTTTATATGTGGTTCTTTATTCTAGGCATTTTCAGGGAAAGAGAAACCAGTGGAGTATAGAAAAGAAAGGAGAATATAGTTTCTTAAATACTTAGATTATTTTACTCACGTTTTTAATTTAAAAAAATTTTACTGAGGTATAATTGACATACTAAGCTTCAGGTATATAATGAGATATATATATTATATATATTGTTATATATTGTGTATATATAATGATATATATTATATATAATGATAATATATATAATGATATATATTGTTGTGATTTGATATTCATATATATTGTTAAATGATCTCCACAGGGAGTTCCCATGGTAGCACAGCGGAAACAAATCTGACTAGGAACCATGAGGTTGCAGGTTCGATCCCGGGCCTCGCACATTGTGTTAAGGATCTGGTGTTGCCGTGAGCAGATGAGGCTCAGATCCTGCATGTGGTTCTGGCTTAGGCTGGCAGCTGCAGCTTCAATTAGACCCCTAGCCTGGGAACCTCCATATGCCACAGGTGCAGCCCTAAAAAGCAAAAAATAATAAAAATAGTAAAAATAATCTCCACAATAAGACTACTTATCATCTGGGATTACAATTTTAATGTCGAATTTTACTAGCGTAATTCACAGAATATTGCTCTTACTGAGATCCTACCTCTAGTTCTTTCCCTATTAACCCTGTAACTGTGGACATCACTGAGAATTTTCTTTTTAGCCCTTTTCTCTATATACTATCATTAAGCCTTAGACTTCAAATATCATTTATGACATGTACTGTGATTTTTCACAAATTCCTTCAGGTAATTAGTCTTACAGTTGGTGGACACACACACACACACACACACACACCCCTTTCTCAGAACACCTAGAAACATCTAAAATGTAGAATAAGTATTTTTCTTTAAAATTATATAAAGTTTACCTAACAAAATATTAACAAGATCACATATTATGTGGATAGACTCCACTTAGGCCCCTGATCTGCAAAACCCAATTACCTAATTTACAGCAATTCTTCACTCCTTTCCCAAACAAACAAAAGACCCTCAGGGCCCCTTGCTTCTAGGCTCAACTTTCAAGCATTTTCTTGAAAACTAGTGCTTGCACGGAATCTCATAACTGGCCAGAAACTTACTCTCATCTCTCCTTCAGTCAAAGTGGAATCTCTCTTCTTATCAGTGCTGGCTCCATCCCCCTAGCTGCTATGATCTCCTTCTTAGACAGTTTTTCAGAAAGCCACTTAACAGGCAGAACTATGGTTTTTCTAGCCTGCCTTCTGCACACAGCACTCATGTTGCAAGTGCAGAAGCTACGGAAGGCAAAGTCCTCATGTCCCAAAATCCATGTAACTGGCACCCCTGTGCCCACCCACCCCAGTTCATCCTCTATCTCCTGTTCCTTAGCAACCCTGACTTGAACAGGCATTGCTGGTCCCTGCCTTGTAGCCTTTCCACCGGCTCTTCCCCTTCCCTAGAGTTCTCTTCCTCTGAGTCCTTATAGAAGGACTGGGTTTTTCCCATCACTTGGGTCTCTGTTCAAAAGTCTTCTCCTCTGATATGCCTTTCTTGACCATTCTAATAGCTGCCCATCTCAGTCGCTCTCCTGTGCCATCTTTTATTTTCTATTTGGTAATTATTCAAATCTAATTTGTTTCCTGCCTCGTCTCTGCCAGTGTTCCCCACTAGAAAGCATGCTCCATGAGAGCCAGGGCTTCATCTGTCTTTCTTCTCCTTTATACACAATGAGACCCATATATCTTCCTCAAATCCAACTCAAACGCACAGCTTCTGTGGAATTCCCTCATCCTATCCACTAGAAAGTAATAATCCCTCCCCTGTGCTCCTGTAGTCCTGATGCAGGCACTTCTACCACAGCTCTTAACACCATCTGACCTAAATTCAAGCGATTTTGTGGGTGTCCTCCCTGTAAATTGAGCATCTTAAAGGATGGAGACTGATCTGTATCCTTGTTCCTCTTCATGAGCGTCCTGTAAAACCGAGCAAATTCTCTGAAGAGACAGGCGCTCAATAGATGCTTATGGAATTAAACCCAACATCTGAAGAAGCAGGGAAGCCTCTGCGATTATCTCAACCAGTGACTTTCAGGCATGCTCACTGACTGAAGGGCACCAGTAGTCTTCTTGTCTTGGGCTGACTTCACAGCCTCAGACCTTTGATCAATTTTTAGGTCTGACTCCATCATCTTCTCGATCCACCTCCATCCTCACAAAGTATTTTAATATTCTAATTATAGCATAACTTTCATATAAGGTATCTCAAATGCTTTTTCAAAGAACACTTGGCAGTAGAGATTTATTTCATTACACATCTCTGGTTCATGTTACACACCTCCTTTCCTCCAGCAAAAAGCAAATGGTGAAGTCCAGAGTCTGAGCTAGCTACTTGTGGATTCAGACTGTATTTTTAAAGATTGAAGCAGAAACAGACAGATATCATGTGCCTAGTGACATACACACTCAGAGCACAGAGAACAGTCTATATAATAGCACTGTCCCCAAAGTTGGACTTGATCTGATCAATCCCCTGGAATAACTCCCATTACAGCAAACACAAGGAACAACAGATCAAGTTAAATAACATCACAAAGAGAACAAAGAGAAAAACAAAATGGGGTAAATTCTACAGAACAACTGATTTACTTTTTGCAACAAGTCAATGGGAAAAGGTGAAAAAGGTGGTTTTTTTTTAAGTATAACAAGTTAGAAAGCAATGTCAAAGAAAGAGGAAAAAGTTACAGCTTCTAAAAGGACTAACTTATCATGAACTAGGTCTAAGAAGCTATGGAAGACAAAGAATATTTCTATAATCCCTTGACTCAGAGGCCCTGCTTTCCCGAGCTGTGCCTTCTATGAGAGAAAAATGATATGATCGCTTAGTTTTTCCTGATTCTTGCACACATCTTTGGTAAATCTGTCAGACTTTCTGCACTTTGGTTTAATTTTCTGCAAAACCGAGACTGCCACTGTAGCCACTGGAATAAGGGGAAAGCAGACTTTTCAGGGTACCAAACTGATTGAATGTTTTTCCTCAAAGCAGGTAACAACTCTGGTGTCAGACTCTGTTAGACCCAATGAACTAGTGGCCAAATCCAATATTAAGAAACCAGGAACAGCCTTCTTGACCTGCCTCACTGAGTTATAGTGTGTGGCTGAGAAGTTGAAAAACGGCATTAAAATAGTGAATGCAAAAGACTCCCCAAAAAAGATTTCGCATTACTGACCATCCTATTAAAAAATGTAGCATCCTCTTTACCATTGCCAGCTTCCTGGATCCAACTGATGTCACAATCTACCAGTCCCTGACTTAGTTTCCCATCGCCCACGTGGATGCCAATGCAGACAGCTATGGGAGAGCAATCAAGTTCTTAAAAAAAAAAATAGAGCGATTGGGAGACATGGCTCTTTCCTCCTCCTTTGCCTTCAGGCTTCCACCCTCAGATAAAAGAAGGAAAAATTAAAGTAGGTGCCCTGTGCTTTAAAGTGGAAAGTAAGCACAGAAAAAGTCCACTTCGCTAAAGCCACTGAATGACATGAGACTATTTAAAACTGTTACTTATTTTTAGGTGTTGCTGTGATACATCTTAACACACAAGCTTGAGAGAAGCTGTGACATGGTAGAAATAGCAGTAATCCTGGGGTTTGAGCAATAGAGGGAGCTAGAGTGAGCTCTGAATCACAGCTAAAAGGTAATAAATCCTACAGCCTGTTTGACAGGAAAATGGGTAATGGGTGTGAGCATACTTTGTAGATTCTAAAATGCTATTTTAATGGTAAGAGGTGTTACTACAAGGTTTGCTGTCTCCCTGGATATTAATGTCCATCATAAAGGTGCATTAGGAAAAAAGACTATATGATATCAACCGTGTACTAGATAGAAAGTCAAATCCCTACAATCAAAAAAAATTCAAAATTCTTAAACATGAAGAACATTTCTGATGTATGGATTCAAAAAATTTGTCAATTACAATTGCACTTAACAAATAAAATATCCTATCATATTGATGAGCAGAATATACTCGCTGTCCTTTTGGGATCCCCAAAGATTGTTAATTCTCTGAAAGATAAAATGTATATGCCCTTTTTTCTTAATCAAATGAAAAAAATATCAAATCCTGTAAGTATGCCAGTGCTTGAGCTCTTAACAATAAATTGAGCCCCTAAATGTTTTTTTGTTCTAACAGCAACTGTTACTAAGTGTTATTAAAGATCAAGTCAAAATCAGTCATGTTATCCAGTAAACAAGAAGACCTACTATTTTTCTTATTCTACTATTTGCAATAGCATTCTCTTTTGACCTAATAACTCAGTATATATTAAGCACATATTATGTATCAGGCATTATTCTAAGCTTTCCACACATATTAACTCATTTGCATTGTCTATATTAACTCTAAACAGATTTCACATTTATTTTAATTAAATTGGGAAGATTTTCTCTATATACCTTGTCTTTGGTTTTATTTACATTTTTGCTATTTCTGAGGGTGAGTGAAAGATGTTCCCATCAAAGGGCAGTTCCACCCTGGTACAATGAAATGACATATATTTATATGAACTCCAAATGACTATAACTTTATCTCAAATTTTACATAAAAATAAAAAGAATAACTTATCCCCACCATAGTATGTAAGTCACTTGAGCTAAAAATATTACATAATTACTGAATCCAAATTTCTGAAGTAGAAATGTTAAAAAAAGGGTATCTTTCCCTATAAAAACAGACAAAAAAATGATTCTGCTTCTAATTAGTAAAACATATAGCAATAATTTTCTTTCAGAAAGTTAAAAATCATTAAGGAATTCTCTGTATCTTAAGTTCCAAAAAAAAAGTAATTTCCATTAGATTTAATTTTCAAATACATATCTCTACTGAGATACTTATCCCTACTGAGATATTCTCTGAATAGTAAGATATTCAGAGAAATTTAAAGGAGGGAGCAAATTTAGATGGCTTGAAATATCCACCAAAGGCAAGAAATGAATTCTGCATCTAATGAAAAGCAAACAAAAAGCATCTCGTTTCAAGATGCAAAATTTCCATCCATGCATCCACACCTGCTTGCTTGTGACCAACCTCTGCTCACTGCTCACCTGGCTTCTGAGTGTCACAGATGATGGAATGGGCGAGATCATACCTCAGCTTCTGGCCCTGCCCTCCCAGCAGGAAGGCTGCTATAAACCAGGAGCTGTGTATCTTTCTCCAAAGCTAGGTGGTCATTTTAAAAAGGCACCAAACACTTGATAAACACCGTGCTTAGCACGTTACAGGTAATTATCCCAATTCTTTCAAGACCACCTATGAAAGTTTACTCTCTATATCCCACAGTGAGGAAACTGAGGCCTAGATGTGTCATGTACTTCGCTGAAGGTCACGCAGTAAAGGGCAAAGAACAAATCAAATGCAAGTCTGTCTGATTCCAGAGCCTACTTTCTTAACCACAACACTACACTGCCTAAATGTGACAAACTCCAAAAGAGAAAATTATAATTCCGGTATTGACTGCCTAATTCAAATAACTTATGTCTTCTATTTTATAGAATAGTGCATCTCACATGATAGAGAACTACCCAGCTTTTTGTGAGGGGGGCACACCCATGGCATATGTAATTTCCCTGGCTAGATGTCGAGTTGGAGCTGTCGCTGCCGGCTTACAACACAGCCACAGCGACACCAGAACCGAGCCACCTCTGTGACCTACACCACAGCCTTAACGCACTGATCAAACCAGCATCCTCATGGATACTATTTGTGTTCATTACTGCTGAGCCACAGTGGGAACTCCAAGAATTACCCAGCTTTTGAGATGATTACTCAAAAAGTATAAATCTCTGAAAATCTCTGCTGATTTTGAAGTACGTGTATCAAAGATAGTGTTTATTCCAAGTTTAAGCTTTGATTACTCTTATAAGAAGTAGTATCATTGATTATGTATTAAATTATTTTGTTAAATTCATGAAAAATATCCAGTTCTAATTAACAATTCTAAACAGCTCTGCAAGAGTCTTGTTAAATATTTGTGCTGCTTTCCCCATGCTGTTTTTAAAAAGATCATCTGAATTTAGTGATATGAGTATCATAATGGAATTTAGGAAACGAGGTAGCCACATCATTTTCATGGTAATTTAAGAACCTATGTAACTAATAATTTCTAAGATAAAACTAAATTTGCCTAAGTAATTTTTCAATGAAATAAAGGCACTTATTTACAGTCTTCCCTATTTGCATAGCTATTTATTACATACTTTTAAATTTTCCTCAAATTCTAAAATCCCTGGCCTATCCCTTGTGACAGCATGGTGCAAATTCCAGCGAGAGTCTGGAATCATCTTCAGTACATGGCATCAAATCCAAGAGCAAGGATATATTTTAGGTGCAGGAAACCCCAGTCTTCATGATAGTTGCAACCCTGAGCCCATCTTTAATTCTAATTACTGATGCTCTTCTGAAAATGATCACAGTAGTCAACCATAGCCTACCTACTTCTAAGACTAACTGTTCACCTCAGTGATGAGTTTCGCTACAGAAACATGGACAGAATCACAGGAATCACCTCTGGATATCAACCTGCTCATTTCATAAATAAAAAACTGATATCAGGAGATATAATTTGCCAGAGGTCACTCTTTTTATAAATTTGTCTTTGATGCTGAGTTTTGTAAAATAACACAAGAACTAAGCTGACTCAAAAAACAGTCAGTGCACCTTCTGGAAAAGCTCAAATTTGGGAAATTCTATATTAATAAAAGGATCAGTGGGGGGATTAATTCTTTTTCCATCTATCTCTAACACTGGGCAATTCACATAAATTCATGGATCTCAGTTTTCTATTCTATAAGGTAAGCAATCAATTACTCTTGAAATCTCTGATACCCTTGAACAAATGAGGAAGGTAAAAATGTTTATTCATAATTGCTGAATACTGAAGAAAACTTTAAACACTAGATTGGTAGCATTTTAATTAGGATATAATAAGAGCTAACATTTATTGACAATTTATATGTTCCAGATCTTGAGCTAAATGTTCCATGGGTGTTTACTTTATCTAATCTTCACAACTTTGAAACAGACTCTACCACTAATGTTGCAAGTAAGAAACTGAGACTTAGGTCAAGTAACTCAGCCAAGGTTTCTACCTATTAAAGGGAACAGTAAGGATTTAAACCTAGGTTATCTAACTCTAAAACAATGCTTTTTTATTTTTATTTTTTTGGCCATGCATGTGGCATGTGGAAGTTTCCAGGCCAAGGATCAAACCCATGCCATAGCAGTGACCTGGGCCACAACAGTGACAATACCCAGATCCTGAACCACTATGCAACCAGGGAACTTCTAAAGCAGTTACCCTTTGGATAACTCATTTTGCTATCAACCAGTCACTCTTCAGGAACTTTTTTTTTTTTCCTTCGGAGAACAAACGTGTTTGTCCATGGCTCCTGATAAAATCCAATTCTTATCTCTGCAGGCAGCCATTCACTCCATTTCCGTTCCCGCTGGCATCTGTAAATTAGCCTCTGGTAATTATCTATGTAGGAAGCAGCAGACAGTGTACAGAACAATGTAACTGTTGGTCAGATTCCAACGTGGGAATTTAGCATTCTTGAGTCATAAATCAACCTACGATGGCCCAACTTGAGGATGTGTCTGATCGAGCTTTAAAAATAGGCTTAAGTGCCATAACTGTGAACAAATACACCTTCTTATACCTGAAATAGTAAATACTCAGTTCGCAAGAAAAAAAACAGGTGTTCGCACCTAACCCTCAAAGACCTTAGGTTCCCTCTCTGTTTGAACAGATGGTGAATTCAGTGTGGGGTATGTGTCCTCCCTTGAGAACATACTGTATTCAGTTCCAGGAGTCATTTGCAGGGACTGGAAATGTAGCCATAGAAATAACTTTAATTCAAAAGTTAAGGTTTAGACTCAAAAGCAGGAGAGTAACTTCTGAAGAGTCCTAAAATTTCACAGTTATGTTTCATGACATTCCTGCATGGTGGAATGCTTATTATATTTAATTTTAATTCATAAATATTGTTTTTCTTTAAGGGAATTGGAGGACATGGGAGACATGAGACTGGAACAACCCAAGTGAACAAGTAAACTTAGGCTTAAGGCAGGGGCTGGCAAACTACCACCCTATCGGCCAATCTGCCTGCCAACTGTTTTTTGTAAATAAAGTTTTATCGGAACTCAGTCACATCCATGTACTGACATATGTCCATGACTGCTTTATGCAACCACAACAGAGCTGAGTAGTTGCAGCAGAGACCATATGACATACAAAGCCTAAAATATTTATTATCTGACTTTTTATAGAAAAAGTTTGCTGACCACTGGTTTCCATGATTAATCAGAAATGTCAGTGTACTTAATTCTTTGGAGTTTCTTATGAGAATATATCTGTAAATGAAAAAACAGAAGTGCTCAGATCAGGTTACCCATTTTATCTCACGTAAGAAAAATCAACCTAGCAATATAGAATCAGCTCCTCTGACACCAGTTCCATTAGCAGATGGTTACTGTGCTGTTTCCATAACTTCATACCTTACCACCAAAATGGCTCAATCCTCCTGGTAGAAATATCTCATGATAATAAGGCAGACTTAGTAAAATAAAATGGAAAGGGAAAGAAAAGAATACCAGGTACAACATACAACACAATGAGGACACAGAAGACATCGTTTGTTTTACAGCTATTCTTAGGTCTGGCCTTATTATCCTCTTACAAAGTGTGTCAAAATGAAACCATGTAAACCAAGTCTAATCTGGGGTGCTGAGATTAGGCCTTAAAAGTGAAGAACAGAAAGCATGACTTCTGATCCTTTGGTCTAAGTAGAGATGGAAGAGAGTGTCAAAAAATAGCACTTAACAAAAATGAATCAAAGAAATAGCCCTTAGCATTAAATGAACCAGATTCTGTGAGAAATGATGATTAGAATGTTCTACTGAGGCTCTCATCTTTCTTTGGACTCCCATGTTTCAAAGTACCTGTCTTTTTTATTCCTGAATGATCTTGAGATTCCACTGAAGAAGTACCAACATAAATAAAAGGTGATAGATCACTAAGGAAGAATCTAATCGGTATTTTCATTTCAAAGCAGTCGATTCTTGAACCTCTAAAATTTAAAAGTTTCCTGAAGCACAAACTGGTATGCACACTTTGTCATACCAGTTTGAGCTACACTGAAATGAGTCATTGAAGTAATGAGTGAGCACAGCTGACAGCCCAGCTCCCACACCTCAAAATAGCTTTATAATTCTCCATTCACCTTCTAGATGAAGCAACATTCCTAAAGTGATTTTTAAAATGGTGCCTCAAGGAAAACTACCTGCTAGTGCTCGTGATAGAAGAGCAAAAAAGAAAGAAGACTAAGACAATGATAGCTCTAAAGCCACAAAAATAGAAAGCTTCTATGGATTATAGAGATGGGCATGAATGGGAGATTTCTAAAGCTCTGCTGGGTCTACTCATGCTCATGTCGAGGGAGAGAGCAGGGCAGGATAGGTATAAAGACAGGAAGAAATCTAGGTGTGATCCTGTACATTCTGGGACTCAAGATGCTTCATGTATACATTGGTTCAACATATCAAAGAACTGGGCAGTGGCTGCTGAATGCCTCCATAGCAGAGAAGAACAGAGATGTATGTTAGATCTTAAGAGAAAAATTAACCACACATCAAGGGCAGAGAGCAGAGACAAATGCAATCTCTATAAACTGTATGTTGACATTGCAGTGAAATTGAAAGGATTCAGCACACTTGACAGTTTACCAAAAAGAAAAAGTGGTATGCAGACTGGAGAGGGAAATATACAAGGCAGTGAAAGAAATCTCCCATTTGAAGGGTCAAATGAAGAACAAATATCTGGAAGTTATTCACTACTGATCCAGCTGGAAACTTAGATAACTATTTGGCACTCTCAATAAAATATTTTTTAATCTCCACTATAAAACAAAGAGAATACGGCTATAAGGCAAGAACAGGTTAGAAGAAATTTAAAATGTGATGAAAATGAAATGGGATGAGATGCAGGAGATGAATCCATGAGGGTTTAGGATTCTACTCAGAGGATTCACTGGGATGTGTTATCTGCTCACCAGTTTTCCTAATTTTTATTACTTATTTGTATTACTCTTTTTTTCATGTCTTCTGATGAAAACACGTATGCATTTGAGGGGCAGTTGCCAACTACCAGCTTATAGGATATGTGCATATTCAGTGTTAGTAAATACCGTCAATTTCCAAAGTGGTCATACAGGTTTATACTCCATCAGCAGGGTATGAGAATTCCAATTGTGTCCCCGTCTTTGACAACATGACCTTTCCAGCCAATCTCTATTTAGCTCTTCCATATGTGTGTGTATGTATGAATTACATTGTGATTTTAATTTGCATTTCCCTAATGGCTAGGGAATTTGAGCACTAGCACTATTTCACGTGTTTCATTTGGATATGCTCTTTTAGGTTTGCATATTTTACCTATTTTCTACTGGCCATTCTGCCTTTTTCTTATTAATTTATAGGCATTATTATATTTTATGCAAACAAGTCCAAATTTAGGCTTGCCCTTTCACTATCTTACTTATTTTTACGCACACATTCTTAATTTTAATATGGCCCAATTTATAAATTTTTCATTTATGATTGGCCGTTTTGTGTACCATTAAGAAACTTATCCTAGACTCTCCTCCCAGATTATAAAAATAGTCTGGGAAGTACATGATAAATGTAGAAGACAGATAAAAGAAATCAAATATATATTCAGTTGACCCCCTTGAACAACTGAGGGGTTAGAGACACCGACCCTTGGGGCAGTCAACAATCTACACAGAATTTATAGTCAGCCCTCCGTATCCATATTCAGGTTTCCACATCCATGGATTCACCAACCACGGTCATGTAGTGTATAGTATTTACTATTGAAAAAAATCTGCATATAAGTGGATCTGGACAGTTCAAACCTGTGCTATTCAAGGGTCAACTATACATATAAAATACGTATACATATATAGAATTTATCATATGTGTATATATATATATATATACACATATATATATACACACTATATATATATATATATATATATATATATATATATATATGCACACAGATTATACACACAGACATGCACATATGCACAATCTATGTCCCTTAAAGCAGACCCTCTGCATTTCAAATCCTCCGGAGTTTATTAGGTCTGACTTTTTGGGTTGAGGCGGGGGTTGGGCAGAATGCAGTCAGACTGTAAAACATAGAAACTTTCAGGTCACCCTCTCTTCCTATTTTTAGCCCCATGACTCAATTGCATCCTCTGTGGTACATGTTGCTGGCAAATCCTGAAGGGGTCTAAATTCTCAGCAGCAGCATCTGACGGTTTGGTTTCCATCTCCTTCCGTTTTGCTTTCAGTCTTCCAAAATGTGTTGACATCTATCCACTGCTGGCTCTTCTCTCATTCTCTAAAATCTTACAGTTTTATTTATTTTACAATCAGTTTGGTGGGAATGGGGAGGATCAGAAAGACAAATGCCTTCCACCCTCATTTAACAGTATCCTTACCTTCTTAATCCTCTCTGTCTACCAAAGGTCCTTATTCTTTCCAGTCCTTTTCCCAGCTGCCCATCCTCCTGCCTGTTCCACGTGGTCAGCTCTAACCCACATAGTCAGCTCCCAACTCCATTCTCCCCTCTTCCTACCAATCTTGACCTCCTATTAACATTTTTCTATGGAGAAAGTCCTGAACATCAGATTCAGATTAAGAACAGCCTAAATAGGAGTTCCCCTCGTGGCGCAGCGGAAACGAATCCGACTAGGAACCAAGGGGTTGTGGGTTCGATCCCTTGGCCTCGCTCAGCAGATTAACGATCCGGCATTTCCATCAGCTGTGGTACAGGTCACAGAGGTGGCTTGGATCTGGTGTTGCTGTGGCTGTGGCATAGGCCAGCAGCTGTAGCTCCGACTGAACCCCTAGCCTGGGAATCTCCATGGGCTGCAGGTGTGGCCCTAAAAAAAAAAATACGCTAGATAAAGGAAAGTTAAGTCTGTTTTGAATTTGGCGGCAGTTTTCTGAGAAGTCATCTGACTCCTTCCCTTGAGAAAAGGCTGTTTTCAAAGTCCTAGGGGGCAAGTCTGCTCTAGCTACCAGCCCATCCCTTATCCCAGTCTCTCAGGTCATAGTTGGGTCCAGTCTGCTTATCATTCTTGGAATATCAAGGTCTCCGTGGTAACTATTTCCATGGGTTCTCACTTTTTCCATTTTAGCCATTTAATAGAGTATGGAAGCCTGCAAGCTTTTCTATAATTCTCTCTGAAATTTCCTTCTGTTTTAGGACAGTATACTGATCCCATCCTATATCAAACCTGATTTCCTAAAAGGTGCTTTGGACATCCAAAGAACACTACCTAGTAGCCTCCATATATTCATCTACATCTCTAATGACAATCACCCCCAGCACTCTCACCTAGTTTATGGTTTTAAACACCATCTCTGTGCTGCTGGCTCACACATTTAAAGTTCCTGGCTTGAGATGTGTGTACAACTGTCCAATCCACATCTCTGTTTGGTTGCCTAATAGGTCTCCCTTAATGCGACCAAGACCTAGCCTCCAGATCCAGCACACGTCCTCCAACCTGCTCCTTCCATAATCTCCCCATCCAAGTCAATTGCAACTCCATCTTTCCAGTTGCCCAAGCCAACCAAATATCTTGGAGTCAAATGAATAAAGAAAATTTTTTTCACATACATAGATAGATGATAGATAGATAGATAGATAGATAGATAGATAGATAGATAGGTGATAGATAGATAGACAGACAGACACAATGGAATACTATTCAGCCATAAAAAAAGAAGGAAATCTTGCCACTTGTGACAACACAGATGGAACTTTAAGGGCATTATGCTAAGTGTAATAAGCCAGACAGAGAAAGACAAATAATGTACGCTCTCACTTACATGCAGAGTTTTAAAAAATGAAACTCATAGAAAGAGAGATCAGATTGGTAGGTGCCAGAGGTGGGAGGCAAGGGTCAGGGGGATTGAAAGTGGTCAAAAGGTACAAACTTCAAGGTACAAGACAAATAAGTTCTTGGGATTATAATGTACAATATGATGACTGTAGTTAACAACACTATGTTGTACATTTGAAAGGTGCTAGAGAGTAGATCTTAAAATTTCCTAGGACTTGGAGAATAGACTTATGGTTGCCGGGGGGGGGGGAGTGGGATGGACTGGGAATCTGGGGTTGATAGATGCAAACTATTGCATTTGGAGTGGATAAGCAGTGAGATCCTGCTGTATAGCACAGGGAACTACAGTCACTTGTGATGGAACATGATGGAGGATAATGTGAGAAAAGAATATATATATGTGTGTGTGACTGAGTCACTTTGCTGTACAGTAGGACTTGACAGAACACTATAAACCAACTATAACGGAAAAAATAAAAATCTTTGAAATGAAAAAAAATTCTCAGGGAAGAACAAGAGGGAAAAATGTGTAATTATATGCAGTGATGTATGTTAACTGAACTTATTGTGGTAATCAGTTCACAATACATAAATACATCAAATCATTACGTTTTACACCTTAAACATATATGTCAACTGTATCCATTAAAACTGGGGGAGGGGATTTAATTTTTTTTTTTAATATCTTGGAATCCATCCGGACTCTTCCCTTTCTCTCATACACCATAATACATGTACTAGCAAATTCTGTTAGTTCTACCTCAAATATATCCACTTATGCCCTCTTCCACCCTACCGTTCTACTCCACCATCATCTCTCCACTGAAATATGTTGAAAGCCTCCTAACTGGTCCCCTTGCTTTCTGTCCTCACCTTTATGTAGTCTATTCTCAAGAGAGGAGTCAGAACAATCCTTCCAGGATATAAGTCAGATCATGTCACTCCCCTGCTCAAAACCTTCCACTGCATCCTCATCTTAGAGTAAAACCTACAAACCAGTTACCCCGGCCACAGTACCCTACCACTCTCCCCCTTGCCTACGCCCCTCCTTGCTGTTTGTTAAGCACACCAAGTACAATGCTGCCTCAGGGTTTTTGCACCTGTTACATTTTCTATCTGGAAGGCTCTTCCTCCAGATAGTCTCAGGAATAACCATGTCACTTCCTTTACATTTCTGTTCTAGTGTCTTCTAATTAGTAAGCATTATTATTAAGCCAGTTTATATAATGTAGTAAACATTCCCCATCCCGCACACACATATACACACACACACACACACACACATTAACTTGCCTAATTTTTCTCCATAGCACTTACCACCATCTAATATGCTACATTCTTAATGTCCATCTCCACCACGTCTCATTAGCATAGAAAATCCAAGTGATTAATTTGTTCGCTATCTATTCCTAGAATCCATTCTAAAACAATGCTGAGCACAGAGACATCATTCAATGAACATTTATTGAATGAATGCATTCCAATATATGCATAGATTTTTTGCTGATGAGATACAGAAGAAAACCCTAAGTGGTAACTAAGGGAGAGAGCCAGACAGACAGACTCGGGGTAAAGTGGGAAGAGATGTTTTGGTCCTTTCATGCTTTAATATATTGTTTGAATTATCCACATTATATGCATATATTAAACATATTGCTTTTAAGTTATCAGAGTTATCTGATATTTGATTTTGGTTTTGCAATTCTATACATTAAAAATAATAAATGATTTTTAATAATAAAGTAGGTATACTGTTGGTGGGAATGTAAATTGGTACAACCACAATGGAAAACATTATAGAGGTTCCTCAGAAACCTAAATATAGAACTACCATATGATCCAGCAATCCTGCTCCTGGGCATATAACCATACAAAACTATAATTCAAAAAGATACATGCCTCCATATGTTCACTGCAGCACTAGTCACAATAACCAAGACATGAAAACAATCTAAATGTCCATCAACAGATGAATGGATTAAGAAGATGTGGCATACAAACACAACCAAATACTACTTAGCCATAAAAAAGAACAAAATAATGCCATTTGCTGCAACATGGATGGAACTAGAGACTCTCATACTAAGTGAAGTCAGCCAGAAAGACAAATACCATATTATATCACTTATATCTGGAATGTAATATATGACACAAATGAACCTTTCCACAGAAAAGAAAATCATGGACGTGGAGAACAGACTTGTGGTTGACATAGACAACAGACCTTTGGTTGCCAAGGGGGAAGAGAGAGGGAGTGGGATGGACAAGGAGTTTGGGGTTAATAGATGCAAACTATTACATTAAGAATGAATGGGCAATGAGGTCCTACTGTACAGCACAGGGAATTGTGTCCAAACTCTTTGAATTGAACATGATGGGGGATGAGATAAGAAAAGTATGACTGGGTCACTTTGCTGTACAGCAGAAATTGGCACAACAATGTAAATGAACTACAGCTTAATTTAAAAAAAGAAAAATAATACTAAAGCAGGTATTTGCAATGAGATTTCCCCCCTACTTAAGTGGTTCATACTTTCCACAGATCAGTGAAGTTAAATATGCACCCCTATCGCCCCACTGCCCACCAGTCTTCTCCCCCAGGAGTCCACTCTACTGGACTATGGCCCATTTTAAAGGATTTGCAGTAATTAGAAGTACATAAAATTAGAAGAGTGTCCTTATTACCAACAAGAATCACTGCCATTAACGAGGGGATGGCCCTAGCCTAGAAAACAATTCTGAGTCCAATTCTTTTCACCAAGCATAATAGTCCACAAGTTACAGTACCCCCTTACTGTATGCTTCCCATATGTGTCAGCTTCCCTTTTATGTCAGCCTCCTTCCCCTAGGATCCTTCATCTCTAAGGTGAGGAGCGGCCAGGAAAGTACAGGTGGGCTGAAGAACATGCTGCTATTCCTTGCAGCCCAGCCACTTCACCCTCAGGTGTACGACTTCTTTGATTTATGGTACCTGCCGTTTTTTTGGGGGGAGAGGGGTTAGGGCCATACCTGCAGCATACAGAATCTCCCAGGCTAGGTGTTGAATCAGAACTGCAGCTGCTGGCCTACACCACAGATACAGCAACACCAGATCTGAGCCACGTCTGGGATCTACACCAAAGCTCACAGCAACACTGGATCCTTAACCTACTGAGCGAGGCCAGGGATTGAACCTGCATCCTCATGGATATTAGTCGGATTCGTTTCCACTGAGCCACAATGGGAACTCCCTAGAATGCCTTCTTTATTAGGTATTAAATCTTAATTATATCAAGTCATTTTCCCAAACTATTTATTCCTACCTACCAGTACTGTGCAGATATAAATGTTATAGCTCTATAACAAATGATAATAAATATTTTAAATAGAATCCAGCAAGATTATTTTGGCCTCATTATATTTCTTTTTCAGCATTTTTCAGTGCTATTTTCAATACTTCATTTTCCAGTGAGGAACAGGATTATCTTTATCTCTAGAATTCACGTGTCTACTCGTGTATTTGCTATTCGCTTTTCATTATGTCAAAATAACCTGATCTCAGCATTTTTAGTGTGTCATGGGCACCTGTTTATTCTTTTGAGTGATGTTAAAAAATTTTGTTTTGTTCTGAAATACTAATCTCTTGATTTTAACAACATTCAAAAAACAAAACATCGGAGTCTCTATATAAACCCCAAATGTTTAATAGAAGAGTGTTAAATGTTGGAGGTCATGTAGGTGTTTCCTGGTGGTCATTCTCCTTTGGTCATAATGGGTTTGGCTGGAGCAAGCAGAACAAAGGGGAAGATGAGATGGTGGCAGCCTGGGAAAAACAGGCAAATTGCTGAGGTAAGAATATAAGGTTCCTAACATTGGATACTTTCCAATGTGATAAGATAAACCCATCTCACTGGAATCTTGTGGGAATGAGGTAATCAAAATTATGCTATGGCTTATTATGCATAGAATGATGAACAGATGTTTTCCATCTCCTCTGAGGAGCCAACAAGTAGGAAAGGGCACACACTGCAGCATAAAGTATGTAATAGTGTTTCTGCAACTTTAACGTGTATCAGCATCACCTCCTGGATCAGAAATCTCTCAGGGAGAGGGGGAGCCAAGAATTTGCATTTTTAGCAAGCGCCTTAGGTGATTCAAATAGAGGAGGTCTACAAACCACATTTACATACACCCTGCACATAAGTGAAGCAGAAGGGAGAACTTTCTAGACCTTGCGTTAAATCTTTGAAGTGAGATGATGGGAATCGCTAAAGACGTAGAACAGGGATCCTGCTTTCCTAGTGACCTGTGTGTTGTTCTGGAAAGCAGAAGGGAGGGTATTTTGAGGCAAAAATGTTCTTTTTTTAAGAATAAAAACTCACTGCTACATCAGCAGGAGGTCAAAAAGCAAAAACCAGAGTGGAAAGAGGTCTAGACTGAGCATGGCGTTGTTGAGTGCTTGTCTCTCCTCAGCCCTAATTGTCAGAGTCAAGATCAATGCATCTCTTTACTCTTCGTACTTCTTTGGAGATTATTTTCCTCATGAATAAAATGAGGTTAGGCTAGAATTTCTAGGTTCCCTTAGTCTTCTACTGCTTCATAACAAATAACCGCAAACTTAGTGGCTTGAAACAACACGAACGTATTACCTCACAGTTTCTGGAGGCCAGAAGGCCAGGCTTGGCAAGGCTGGATTCTCTGCCCAGAGCCTCACTGGTGAAATCAAGGTGTTGGCTGGGGCTGCAATTCTAATCTGGAGTGTGTCGTTCTCTGTTATGGATTCAATTGGGTCCCCACAAAATTCATATGTTGAGGCCCTAACTCCCCAGTATAACTGTATTTGGGGGTGGGACCTTTAGGAGGTAATTAAGGTTAAATAAGGTCTTAAGGGTGTGGCCCTGATCTAAGGGGACTAGTCCTTTTATAAGAAGAGGAAGAAATAACAGAAATCTCTTTCTCCCATCTCTCCCTGTCTCTCTCTGTCTCTGCCCCTGTTTCCCTCCCTCCCTCTTTCTTCTCTCCCTCCCTCCCTCTCTCTTCCTCTCTTCTCTCCCCTCATCCCCAGCCCTGAGTGCACACAAGAAAAAAGCCACATGAGAACCCAGCAAGAAGGTCATGAAGAGAAACTAACCCTGCCAATATCTTGATTTCCAGAACTGTGAGAAAATAAATGTCTGTGGTTTAAGCAACCCAATGTTTGGGATCTTACTATGGAAGCCTTGGCAGACTAATGCATCATTCGAGTTTACATGGTTGTGGCAGAATTCAGAGAAAATATCCAGAATGAATCATAGAGAGAAAATCCAGAATGTCTAACATAAGAGGACTGACATTGCTAAGTGCTGACAAGAAGGGAGGCAACTGTAACTCTCCAACTGCTGTGGGAACAACCACTGTGGAAGACCATTTGCTAGCAAGACAATAGAAAGAATCAGTCTGTCAAATCAGACTCAGAAGATTCAGAGCTCTTCCCTCCTACAACAAATAATTACAAGGCTACAGGTCATTACGAGACACAGGCCAAGCAAGGAGAGGTCAGTGATTACCACTCTCCAGACTCTTTCTTGTCACGTTAGGTCTGCAAGCAAAGCATACAGGGTATCTTATACACAAAAGGGAGTTTTTTTCAGTTGTGAAACATCTACATTTTATATTCTGATAATAGCTTCAGTGACGTTTTCTTGGAAGCCATGTCCCAATAGGACATACATTCTAGGTTTATTTGCAAAATACAACATACACAGTTCAAGTTCAGCCCACTAAAAAGCATTCCATAGAAAAGGACTCTCACGTTAGGAAATACCATTAGTGTATTTGCCAGCAGGTCTCTCATGGACATGTTTAATGAGGATTTACCTGAGTCATTTTTCTTTCTCAGGCATCCCCAATAAAGGAAGAAAACTAATTTCAGGACTTCTGCCAAATATTTTCTTCTCAGACCATACTTTCGAAAGTTCAGCATCATCATACAACCTAATGCACAGCAATGTCTCTCCTATATTTCTACCCCAAAGAAAAGCATCATATGGACACCAAAAGATATAGAGGGTGTCTTTATTACAACACCTCTGTTGTGGTACCCAAGACTGGAAACAATTCAAATGTCTACCAACAGTATAAAAGAAAAATAAATTGTGATATATTCATAGATGGAATACTATATAGCATGCAAATTAATGAATTAATTTTACACCCAGTGTGGATGAATCTTACAACCACAATGTTGAATAAAAGAAACATCATTTATACATGCAAACTATTGCCTTTGGAATGGATAAGCAATGAGATCCTGCTGTATAGCACAGGGAACTATATCTAGTCACTTATGATGGGGCATAATGGAAGATAATGTGAGAAAAAGAATGTATGTCTGACTGGGTCTCTTTGCTGTACCATAGAAAATTGACAGAACACTGTAAACCAGCTACAATGGAAAAAATAAAAATCATTAAAAAAATAAATAAATAAATAGGGAAAAAAGAAACATCAAAGAGTACATATGATATAACTCCCATCAAGTAAGTACAAGAAAGGTAAAATTAATCTGTGCTGTTAAAAGTCATGGTAGTGGTCATTTTTAGGGAGCATTACCTGCTTGGTGGAGGTGAGGGAAGGGCTTCTGGGGTGCCAGTAATATTTCATGTCTTTAAATGGGTGGTGGTTACATGTGCAGATTCACATTGTAATAACTTATTGGTCAGTAAAGTTATGACTTACGTGTGTTTTATATACATATTATATATATGCTATAATTTAATTTTTTTGTTTTTATTTTTAATACTTTATTCCCACAAACCCTGCCCACTCTCCATCTCTTGTGGATGACTTTGTTTCCAACTTGACAGTGAAAACAGAGGTCATCAGTAAGAATGCTTCTACTTCTTGCTCTACCTGATCAGTCACTTTCTCTTTCACATCCATCTGCGCCTGAACCTGGCCCAGCTCTCCTTTGAAGGACCGAGGAAGAGCTAGCCTGCTCCAGGGTAGCAGTGACAATGCCATAGCAGTGACAATGCCGGATTCTTAACCCACTGATCCACCAGGAAACTCTGACATTTAGTGTTCCCATCACTGCGATATGATTTTGTCCATGCCGTTCCACCAAATATACCCTGACCACCCGTTTGCTAGGTAATAAAATGGGTGTTTCTCAGCCTTTGTCTTGGTTTACTTCTCTGAAGCCGTTGGCTTCTCCCTCCTGAACACACTGCATGTTCTTCTCTCCAGATTCTGTTTCACTTCCCTGCAGTTCACGGTGTGGTTGTTTGCTTTTTCAAGGCCAACAGGAGAATATCTGCTGCTGCTTGTCATTTTTAAAGGCCATCTAATCAGACCAGACCCGCCCAGGGCAATCTCCCTTTTGATTAACCTAAAGTCGACTAATTAGAGACCTTAACTACATCTGCAAAACCCCTTTACCATTGTCCTGGGATGTAATATGATCACAGGAGTGACATCTCATCACATTCACAGTTCTGCCCACACTGAAGAGAGTGGGTTACACAAACACGTGGGTCACTGGGGGTCACCCTGGACTTCTGCCTTCCATAAGGGCCATGGTTAGGAATGGCTTCCTAAAGAATGGATGTTTGAAGGGTAACATGTACATTAATATGAGTTTACCAGGAAATAAGGAGGATTGATTGATCCCCACCCAGCCAGGTGGTAGGGTCACCTTCTTGCCACCCCTACAAGCCACTGGAGGCCCCAAAGTGCCTTGGCCCAGGACTGGGAAGTTCAGCCTTGGGCAATGGCAAGACTCCTCTGGAGGGTCAGGGAATCAAAATCTGGAAGGAAATATGAAGGTCTTTTTTTTTTTTTTTGGATTTATCAAAAGGAGTCATAGGTTTTGGGAAATTAAGAAATATTGCACTATATACCGATGCATAAACATATGCATGCATGCTCAGATCTAAGTTAGAGGAAGACAGTGTGATAGCAAGTGCCGAAGCCCGGGCAGAAAAAAAGCTATGCAGCCCCCAACCACCGTTTCCTCCCCCAGGGCCAAGTGCAGCAACTGAGCCTAATGGATGGACAGGATCAGCTACTGGTTACTGAGCTCCTACTATGCAGCCCTCACTAGACACAGAGCTTGAGGCATGTTGCCTTATCCTCACAAAAGGGGGTAAATGTGACCCTCTACTTGCAGACAAGGAAATTTGTAAAGCAAATTGTTCAAAACAGCCTAGCTAGTAAGAGGCAAACTGATTTAAGTCAAAATTTCTGACCCCAAAGGCTATACTCTTTTTTTTTTTTTTTTTTTTTGCTTTTTAGGGCCACATCTTCGGCATATGGAGGAGGTTCCCAGGCTAGGAGTCTAAATGCAGCTACAGCCACCGGCCTACACCACATCCACAGCAATGCAGGATCTGAGCCACATCTGCGACCTACACCAGAGCTCACAGCAATGCTAGATCCTTAACCCACAGAGCAAGGCCAGGGATCAAACCAGAAACCTCATGGTTCCTAGTCGGATTCGTTTCCTCTGTGCCATGACAGGAACTCCTACTCTTAACTATGATGCTACACTATTGTTTGTGAAATGGATGGTCAACGGGGACCTACTGCACAGTCCAGGGAACTCTACTCGGTATTCTGTGGTAACCTATGTGGGAAAAGAATCTGAAAAAGAATGGACATGTGTATATGTATAACTGAATCAACTTGTTGTACAATAGAAATAACACAACATTGTAAATCAACAATACTTCGATAAAACTTTTAAATAAAATGAGAAAAAAAACTATGATGCTAACTCTTCACCAAAAAATCCCAAGCACCAATTCTGTGCTACACAAGGCTAGAGGCCTTGCAGGCATCAGCCCATTTTCTCCTCGGAACACCTTCATCAGTTTATAGATCCGGAAAGGCCATTTGAAAGTACCTTGCCCAAAGGTGTACGTGTCAGTACTGGACCTCAGATTCTGATCTGAAACTAAAGTCTGGATTACTTCCTTTGTTAAAGCGTATGTATCCCTTTTGTAAATGGGAAAACAACAACCACAAAAATCTGGAGGCTACTGAGCAGATCTAGGCCTTGCTAATTCCCAACAGGATCCTTTGATTTCTTATCACCTTTGGTTCTCCCTGTCTTTCCTTACCTTCCCCCTTTTCTTTATTACCACCACCTCACTCTCCTTCCTTGAAGCAGCTACGTGTATAAGAATCCTTTTTTTTTTTTTTAACACCTTGGGATAAACTGAAGACAACACTTTAACTTTCTGGGGACATGCACTTCTAAGTCTCATTCCAAGTTACAGAATCGATGGCCTTGCCCCCAGTTAAGGAATTTGAGCAAACGTAGAGGAAGCCTGGCAAGAGAGATTCTAGCAGTTTTGTCACAGACTGCCAGCTTTTCTCAGGTTCTGTGCAATTGGGTATCTGATAATTTCCTAAATAAGAATTTTATATAAACTATATTAACTATATATATAAAACATATAAAATAGATAACTTACAAGGACCTACTTATAGTGCAGGGAGGTTTACTCAATGTTCTGTAATAACCTATGGGGGGGAGAATGGATATATGTATATGCATAACCAATCTACTTTGTTGTAAACATGATGTTAATACAACACGGTAAATCAACTATATTCCAATAAAATTTTTTAAATTTATATATATGACAAATTTTAGAATTTTGTTTTGTTTAAGGCAGTTTGGAATAATGAGAAAAATATTCTACTCTTCTTCTTAAAGAGTTTTAATTCCCCATTATCATTAAAATAATCCTGAAAAAAATTTTAAATTAAAAAAATAATAATTCTGAAATGTTAAATCTTCTTCTTTCAGGGACTCCAACCATCCCTATGACCACCTTACAATCTCATTTAACCTTAATTACCTCCTAAAAGTAATATCTCCAAATACGATCACATTCAAGGGGCAACACAACTCAGTCCACAGGAAGAACTGAGGGGTACCTTAGAGAGGAGGGGGGGTCTCAGAATGAAAAGCAGCTTGTCTAGTTAAGGAACAGAATCTGATCACTGTGTGATTGTGGCACCTGGTTGTCTGAACTAATCTTTATTGATTGCTTTCTCAAATTCAGTGTCCTAGAGGAACAGGGAATAAAAAAAACAATAAGCTTTTGTAAGACACATATCAAGCAGTAAATGCTCAGATTGACGATTCAATAAAAGGGTAATTTTTTTTTTTTAAGTTTCTATCCTCTCATTTCTACAGAGCCGCTGACCGGTGTGTTTCTGTGAACTGAGCCCGCCATCCAGTGGTTAGTATGGAAATTGCAGAGATACACACTGCATACAGTACTCAGGGCAGATTTTCATCACAGTGTCAAATAGTCACTGCTACCTCCAAGACAAGAAACCCCTCTTGGAAACAGTTACTTTTATCCTTAAGTGACTCTGCCTTGGGCTTTCTTAGTTGAGCTGAGGACAGAAAACAGGTGGGTAGTGGGGTCTGTGGGTAGAAACCTGGGTGGGGAGAGGGTCAACGCTCAGACTTAACGTCCCTCCCTGCCATAGCTCCGCCCCCTTTCCTAATGTCCCACCCACCAAGGGTTTCTGGCAGATACCTGCCCATCCACAGCCTCCCAACTTTACCAACACCACCCACCACTGCCAGCCTGTCAGGGCTTTTACTTCTCCACCCATTTCCCATTCCTTTTAAGCAGACATTTAAATCTCTCAATGTCATCTTTCTTTCAAAACCGCTCCTTCACTGGTCTTTGCATTCTCAGTGAATGACACCACACATGGTCCAGGCGCTGAATCCTGCCCCCCGCCCCCCGTCCCCCATCTAACAGTCTCTGAGTCGGACCAGGGCCACCACATGACTGTGTTTCCAGCCTCTCCTTTCCTCCCTGTTGCCACTATCACTACAGCCCAGACTGATTTGTCTGTCCCCATTCATGTCCCATGTGCATGCTGCCAACCCATTCTCCACACTGATGCCCAATAAGCTCTGCAGAAATCTGTACTCCCTGCATAATTTTTTTGCTGAGCTATAGAAGACAAACGCAGTGAGGCACAATGTGAGAAGAATATTTCTTACAATAAATATATGCTAGGGGTCGAAACCAAAGAACAAAATAAATGTCAATATTAAATGTGAGTATGAATAATATGAATATATGTATGTACAAGTATAAGGCATAAATATGCAGACATATAGAAATATGACAAAGAGGAAAAGTCCTTTCTAAAAAAATACAAACTCCAGAAGCCATAAGGAAAACATTAATTTGACTACAAATTTTAAATTTTGATAAAGAAAAAAAATGTCATAAAATGTTTGGGGGTTTTCTTGACCAAAGATCAGCGAACATGCCCTTTCCTTTGGCATCTTTGAAATAAATACACATACAGGCTGTAATGAAAAAATTTGGAATTCTAAAAGACAGGTATCAATCAAAATCTACAATTTAAATGATTAATATCTACTCAAATTATGATGTAATAGTCAAGTATCACAAGAGCTGTTCTCAGACCATTGTTGGTAGAGCTTCTTTCTTTTCATTCAAATGTGGAGACCTCTTTCCACCCATCTTAGGACTGAGAGGTTTGTCCACCATTCAGTCTCCAGTATGAAAACTGCCCCCTCTTATCCAGGAGTGAAATTACCTGACTCCGTTTTACATCCAAGTTGATGAAAGTGATGAGAGGAAAGTGTAACTTTTCTTATTTGAGTCACTTTCTCAAAAAGAAAAAGACATAGGAAATTTGGAGTGCATTTTATTCTTCTGTTCCTTTCTCGTCTTACAACTTGTATAAATTAACTTTGGGGAATGAAACTGCTCAGATCTTGTTCTGAGAACAAAAGTGATACCCTACCAAGCCTCTCTCTCTCCAGGTGAAAGAAGGAATGCCAAACATAAAGGCAAAAGAAGAGTCTTAACCTTGACAGGCAGAATTTCTCCAGAAAAGTCTCCTGACACAGGTACCAAATCATTAGCTTTAATAGTCACCTTCCAACAACCCCTGAGGCCCCCAGCACAGGTCTGACCTGACTCAACTGTCAGTGGCTTAACACAGAAAAGATAGAAAACCGGGGGACCCCAGAGCAGGGAAACTTACTAGATGAAGACGAGGAATGCAATGCCTGATGGGAAGATCTTACAGGAAGCAGGGACAAGGAACCAGGTGGAGCAGGAGCAGTGACCTCTGGCAAGTTTAACTCCTTCCTGACAGAAAAGCCAGATTCAGCCAACAGACTAGCCCCTCCCTGAAAGCAGGAATCATGAGGGAGAAGGTCCCTTCACAACAGGCAAAATAATAATGGGTAAGCCGTCCCTCCATCACCACCTCCAGTAACACCTCCACTTCCACACACACACACACACACACACACACACACACACACACACACACACACACAGTCTTTACTCTTTTACCTCAGTGCTGGAACAACTAAGTCTGTCATGAACTGGGAACATGACTATGTCTCTCTCAAGAAAACCTGCAGTGTATCAGGGCAGTTTTGTTTTCACGAGACCTCTCCGTCTACACCTATTACCGTTCTTTATCTTCCTTGGGCTCACATAGAGAGGATGTTTATACCTAAAGGCTCTGAAATGGCCAAAATAGACCATTTACTGAATTAACTTCAAGGCCAAACTGTACCTTGAGCCTAAATTCACTTCCTACCTATTTCCTGTCTCAAATTATGCCCAGCTGCATTGTAATATAGCTCCCCAGGAAGAATGCAAGGAGCAAAAAAGGACATTTTTAAATCCCCAAATCCTTTAGCAGCAATACAAATATGCACCAAATTTGGACAATATGAATCCCCTCAAGTAATAACTGTTAAGAAGGAAATTGGACTCCAGAAATAAAACCCTCCTATACATTACAGCTGAAAGAAAACCTGATCCCCAAATTTGTTCCCCTCCCAAATCTGTTTTCTGCTCAGCCTTAGAGAATCTCACCTCCACGCCTGGGTGGCGTCCAGCCCCTGCTTCAGCAGCTACAGCCTGATTTATACACAATGGCTTCCTTCCTCACCTCTAAGTTGAATTAACCAAACTCAAATCTGTTTCTAGCAAGACACCAAGTTGTCTTTCAGCGACAAAAGAACAAAACCACAAGTCATACAGCCCAAGTACGAGCAGAGGAGAAAATTTTGACCTCCAACAAGCTCCTCACCTGCCACCCCCTCACCTCCCACAGAACCAAAGGACAGGGACATAACCAGAACATGAAAGCCGGAACCCTTTGGGAAGTGAAGGGTCCGTTGTCTAGGAAGATGCAGTGCTAGAGCGCCTTTCCATGCCTTATCATAAACACCAAGTTCCAAAGCCCGCCCATTGAAACCTGCCCCACCACCACTTCAGCATAAAATCCTCCTCCGCAACTCATAAAAGTCTGACCCAACCCCAGACCAGGGAGACACCTGTGTTTTGCCTCCTGTCTTTTTGCTTGGTCACCCTGCAATAAAGTCTCTTCTTTCAGCAAAAGACTATTGCTTCCCATGGTATCTGGTCTTCCCCTGCAGTGACACCACAAATGGGTGCACTAATTCCATGCAGTTCCTCTGCTTCCTCAGACGTTCAAACACTGCCACCTGGGTGAGAATACTGTCACCCTACCAGCCCCTGAGAATGCAAGGACCCCTGCCTTAATTTGTCCCTGTTTGTTTCCAAAGCACTTGGTACTTGATAAGTGCACCTGCACTTTAAGAGATATGCAACAGGAACCTACTGTAGAGCACAGGGAACTCTGCCCAATATTCTGTGATAACCTGTATGGGAAAAGATTCTGAAAAAGAATGGGTATACGTATGTGTATAATGGAATCACTTTGTTGTACAGCAGAAATTATCACGACATTGTAAACGAACTATATGTTAATAAAACTTTAAAAATGAAAATAAAATTTTTAAGTAAAAAAATAAAGTCAGGAAAAATAAATAAACAATAAAACTTAAAAATAAGTAAGAGATATGCAATGGTCAACCACACATGCACAGATGAGACCTGGAGGTGCCGGACAGTAACCGTCCTTCATTATCATGCTAGGATCTCTGCCCAAGGTGAGGATTTGTACTCTGACAGGCACAATTAGTGCCATGTGCAAAGAAGCCCGGAAGGCTGCGTATGCCTCAGCTGCCCCCCACCTCCCAGCCCTGGAAATCTCCACCCCTTTCCTAGAGCCTTGATGACATATCTGCCTCTTACATCTTGAAACTCCCTTACTCCTCGCACTTCGAAGAGAAAGGGTGTTTTAGGGCATGAACTCTCCCTTCTCCACTCCTTGATCAATGACTGAAGTCTCTGGACCCACGGAGGGGTCACAGACCTGCTGGGGATAGGTAACAACTCTCTCCTTCAGTTAATGACCAGCTATCACTACATTTCAAAATGTGAGTCCTGAACACACACGGCACACTTTGAGTTCAGGACATCAAAGGGGTGGTTAGGGAGAAAAGCTGTTAGGGGCTGCTGGGGGGCCTGACTCTATAAAACAGGAGGGTTAACAGCGCAGTTATCCCACAGCTAGGATCCGGAATTAAACTTTAATTCTCTCTAGAAGAGCAGGTAGAAACTGGATCATGTTTAAAGAAAAGTGTGTACCACCACTGAGAAGCCAAAAATAAATCAATTCTTCAATCACACTGGCAAAGTTTCCCAGGGAGAAAATCCAGTGGCGCTTTTTTTTACCTGTAGCCTCAAATTCTACTACCCGGCTCATCAGGCACAATCACACACACAGAGATGCACACACACATGCACACATTCACATATATACAAGAACTGCAACATGTTTAAACCCCACCGACAATTTCATCTATATCGTTGCACTATGCCTATCAACATTTCAGTTTCTGATAAATGCACAGTGTTTTAAAAGTTTATTTATTCTATTTCTTCTTCCAAAACTGAGTAAAAAGACTGCGTTTTCTATCACTCTCTCTTTTTTTTTTTTTTTTGTCATTTTAGGGCCACACCTGCCCAAGGTGTATGGAGGTTCCCAGGCTAGGGGTCTAACAGGAGCTGTAGCTGCTAGCCTAAGCCACAGCCACAGCAACATGGTATCCAAGCCAAGTCTGCAGTCTACACCACAGCTCACAGCAACACCAGATTGTTAACGCACTCAGCGAGGCCAGAGATCGAACCTGCGTCCTCATGGATACTAGTCAGATTTGTTTCCAATGAGCCATGACGGGAACTCCTGAGTGCATTTTTTTTTTTTTTTTTGGTCACGCCCATGGTATGCAGAAGTGTCTGGGCCAGGGATCAAACCCATGCCACAGCAGTGACCTGAGATAGCAGTGACAGCATAACTAGCTGAGCTACCAGAGAACTACCCAAGTTTTTTTTTTTTTAAATCTCACTCAGCACTCTTCAGAGTTCTCTCTTCTTCATCAGCAAATCAGACTATATTTTTCCCATGAAAAGTCTATCTCTTCAACTCATTGTCCTAGATAACTTCTCAAGAGAAGATACTTCCATTAGCTTTAGACTCAGAGTTTTTCTATGACTCTAACGGAAACTCCAAGACAAATATAAAACGTCTCCCCTCATGAGGAGATGAGGTCATTTCTAAGGGACACACTTTAGAAGAGAGTCTTCCCGTGGAAGCTTGTCCTGTGAGACAGGAAAAAAGATACTCTGACAGCCCCTCAAAGCAACAAACCCTCTGACATCAAGTCACATGACCATGTGAAACTAGACAAATGGACACAGGAATAAATCTCTACCAACTCCTTCTGAAGAGCAGGTCCATCCCCAGACTCAACACTTTATTTCCCATTTAGTTGTGAAGGAGTAACTATCATGAGATGGGGGATACAGCCATGATTTTTGTTCTGCCAGTTGTCTTCATGTAGCTGGGTTTTTTCCATGTGTCCCATGACTGGACACACAGACATCCATGGGACTGCCAGCCACTTGCAGGCAACTCCCTCCTCTACTGCAGGCACACTCAGGATTTGGACTCAGCTCCTTCCTGGTAAGTCAGTTACACACTGGAAAGAGAATCTGTAAGCTTGTTGATGGAAAAAACACCCTACTTGGATCTATGATTTTTGAACCAGGAAAGTCATTTCATTTACAACTTGTTGGCTAGTTAACATAAAACTTACGTTTTAGACATTGGAGGACTGGGCATAAAATAATGAAGTTATTGTCTCAATATTGATGCTCTTACAATCAATACATAGTTAGACCACGTTTTTTGGCTTAGGGCTTAAAAGTATATACATTACCTTTTATCAAGAGGAGTATCAAAATTGAAATGTCTTTGTATTCAAATAAGTAAGCCATTTTGGGGGATCTCACCAGACTAAATTTTGTTTGTAAAACAAAGACCTATAAATTGTGATATAGTTATGCTCCCTAATTTACACCTTGGGTAAATTTCCGTGTTTATTTGTTAATATATTTTATTAACATCAAGCCTGCTTGTACTACCTTAAAAAGGAGTGACTAATCATGAACCAGAGCTTCTAATAGCAAAGGAAAATTCACCTCTATCATCCTCCAGTGCTGATAGTCGTCTCAGAAAACGGTGATGGATTTTGCCTGTAAGAAAATATACGAAACTCTAGAGTTCCCATTGTGGCTCAGTGGAAATGAATCCGACTAGGAACCATGAGGTTGCGGGTCCGATCCCTGGTCTTGCTCAGTGGGTTAAGGATCTGGCATTGCTGTGAGCTGTGGTGTAGGTCGCAGACATGGCTTGGATCTGGTGTTGTGACTCTGGTGTAGACCGGCAGCTATAGCTCCTATTAGACCCCTAGCCTGGGCATCTCCACATGCCATGGGTACAGCCCTAAAATGACAAAAACGCACACACAAAAAAAGAAAAATATAACTCTACTTCTTACAACTAAAGATGTAACAGGAGTTCCCCCTGGAAACCTCCATCATAGTAACACTCCCCTGGTGGAAAAGCCAGCCTTTCTGAGCCACTGGGAAAGGCCTGAAGGATTATCACCATCTTCTTGCTACAAGAGGCTAAAAAAAAGGAAGGTTCTGGATGCCCCATTCCCTCATTTCTTTCTGTGGCTTCTGAGAAAGAAGATCCTTAGGTATCTGTCCAAGGTAAACTTTTTTCACTGTAAATGTTATTTGAAGCTATTTTAGATCCAGTTCCTAACTGCTAACTGTTCTAAAACAACAAGGTGACCTCAGGCCATGTACTGTGAGAGATCACAGATTCCAGTTCCTTAAGGCATAGAACACGTTGAACCATGAAGCAGATGGCCTGAGCAGCACTGCATCTGGTGAAACTCTAGTAAATCAACCCAGAGACCACAGTGTACGTCCAATGGAAGAGAAGTCCCAAAGCCCTTGGGAAGTGAACCTTCTGGTGACCTTGACTGGACACTGAAATGGAGTCTTGTTCTGCAGACGGAGTCTCTCCTCATTCAATTCTTGGGAGCATTTGGAGGGTGGACTGATATAAACAGGCTATTAAACAATGGGTGGTTTTGAAAGACGTGGAGGTTGGCTACTTACCAAGGACTGAGAGAACTTCAGCTTAGCTGCAGTAAGAAGAGCCCTAATATATAGAAGAAATCCATACAGGACCTCCAAGAAACACAAGCATGAAATAGGCAAAGGGCTGCTTCTCTCCAGGAAACGGGAACTAGTCTGAAAGGAGTAATTCAGAAATAAAGATGAATTTCAGATGGAGCCCGAAGGGGATCCCCTGGGGTCCGTTTAGGAAGGCTGGAGTTCTTTAAGAGCAGCCTGGGAAAGGGGAGTGAGTTACTCTTTTCTCTCACAGATTAAGTACAAGCCTCCTGGATGAAAGGCACAGGCAGGCACCATTTAACATGACAAAAGGCAGAAAAGCTTCAGCTAATTACAGCCCCCCAGAGGGAGGAGGGAGGCAGATGGCCAGCACTTCCTGGTCTTCACACCCCCTGCTGTCAGAGAATGAATCACACTGAACCCAGCATGGAGGCCCTGACACTGCATTTTTCGGGAACCACCATCAGGGCCAGCATTGAGTGTGGCCCTGGTATCTTCCCAGTGTACACATTTCCAACCCCTGTTGAATGCCCAGCAGAGGCTGGAACATGACCTCCCCTCCCCTGAGTTGTGTGAATTTTCTGCTTTGTTTTATCGCTAGGATGTCTACACACATTTGCAAAGCCAGATGGCACAGAATGGCATGTATACATCATAAACCAAAGGGAAAGTTGACACTGCCTTCTGCCAGGCAGGCCAGTGTTTTAGACTCTGTGATACTTGATATCTTCTACATGCTCTCTGTTGGACTTCAAGGCCCCTTCAAAGAGATAAGAACTCAAAGCCTCTGGCCAAGACAAGAATGACCAGACCCTTATCATTACCCTACCCCCACCTTGAGCAACAAGGCCTATTCCTTCCTGCCCTCTATAGGAAAGGTATGTGGCCCACTCCTCTCCCTGCCCCTATAGGGGCCTCATATGCCCCCAACCAACTAGCAAGTCTATCATAAGACCCTTTTTCCCCCAACCAATCAGCAGGTCAGCAGGTGTATACTGAGACCTCTCAGGTGTCAGCTTTCCCTAATTAACAGGAAGTGGTCCCATTGTTCTGGCAGCATTTTCATCTCCATAAATTCTTCTTTCTCTTCACTTCACTATGCTGGAAAACTCTTTTTTCTGACCCACATGCACAGACCACAACACCCTCTTCTATTTCCTCTCAACCTTTCTCCACCCCAATGTGAACGAGTCTGCATGCATGGCTTCTGCAGAATTTAGCCAGTAGGAAGTACGGGGCTGAGTTCAGAGGAGAGAAGGAGTGAGGTCTCTCCCTTCCCCCTCAGTTCCCTCCCTTCCAGGTTGCTGTCATTTGGCCCTCTCCTCCATCCACAGGCCACAGCTCTTCCCAACAGCCTTCTCCACAGAGCTTCCCCAGCCTCCAGCAGCCCCTTCCTCTTCTTGCCTCTTCAGGCCAGGATGGCATCAGCTCCCCACAGTTACTAATCGGCAGCATGACATTATCCTCTGTTGGTTCCCTTAAACCTTACCTACACCTGTATAAATAGCCCCTTATTCAACCCTCCTCAAAATAACTAGTTTGAGGTACCATTTGTCTTCTCACAGGACCCCAGCTGATACAGTTGCCTGGCAAGGTTCTGGGGAAAAGACTGTGAAATGAAATTCTGGGATTTGAAAAGTTCACAAGTGACTTCTTTGTTAAGACAACACGGGATTCACGTCATCCATGGCAAGTACTGGTGTCACGATTACTCAAATTATCATAGGGTGTGGGATGTACTACAGGTGGAAGGTAGGTTGTTGAGAAAGAAAGTGTCTGGGACCTATCACTGCTGTGGCAACAATTTTGCTTATCAAATGTGTGTGGTTGATTATAAAGATGGCGGGGCCAGCTGGCTCTGGATGGCCCTAGAGAGCATACACAGGGAAAATAAGAAACTGGAGTCTGTGATGATCCAGCTCAAAACTCAAGTGAAAAATCAGAGAGATGCTAGGGAAGGAATTATAGAGTGTCTAATCTTATTCAGTCACAGAGAGGATACAGCTGAGGATCGTGAGCAAGCCTGATCTTAAGAGACATCGGTTATAAAACCTAAGAAGTTTCAGCCCTATGATACTAAGTGAAGTTAAGTTGGACAGAGAAAGACAAATATCATGTAAGGCCACTTATATGTGGAATCTCATTTTTAAAATGATACAAAAGAACTTATAAAACAGAAACAAACTCACAGATTTCTAAATCAAACTAATAGTGGCCATAGGGGAAACTGTGAGAGTGGGGGGTTATAAATTAGAAGGATGGGAATAACATTTACACACTACTGTATATAAAATAGAAAACTAACAAAGACCTACTGTATAGCACAGGGAAATTGACTCAATAGTTTGTAATACCCTATATGGTAAAAAAAGAATGGATACTATCTATAGGTATATATATATATAACTAATTCACTTTGTTGTACACCTGAAACTAATACAACCTTGTAAGTCAACTATACTCCCATAAAATGTTTTTAAAAAGAAGAAATCTCTTCACCAAGATGGGGGGGTGAAGGAGAGGGAACCTGAGATGTGGGAGGGGTCGTGTTAGCATTCAGAAATGAAGTTGAGAACTTGGAACCCCCAAATCTTTCTGTACCTTCCTTAAGAGTGAAGCCAACCCATCCCCTACTCTCCATCTAAGGGACACAGCCTTCTGGGAGCAAAAAATTTCTATGATTGCACCTGGAGTAGTTGCTTTACAAATGGATGCTTCTTCTCAGGACCCAGCCCTTCAGTCTTTTCTTGCCTCCACGTTTATAACAGCAGCTCAATGATAACAGAGCCCAAACAAAGTGCCATGTCCACTTCAGGATGCTGAATGGCACAAATGCAAGAGAGCTGAAGAGTGTGCCACCAGGAAAACTGAAATATAAAGCTTGATTGGACTGCATTTATTTATTTATTTATTTACTTATTTTGTCTTTTTGCCTTTTCTAGGGCCACACTGGCGGCATATGGAGGTTCCCAGGCTAAGGGTCTAATCGGAGCTGTAGCTGCCTGCCGTTGCCACAGCCACAGCAACGCGGGATCCGAGCCGCTTCTGCAACCTACACCACAGCTCACGGCAATGCCGGATCCTTGACCCACTGAGCAAGGCCAGGGGTCAAACCCGCAACCTCATGGTTCCTAGTCAGATTCGTTAACCACTGAGCCACGATGGGAACTCCAAGGACTGCATTTATTGACAAGGCTATACTTCTCCAGGAATTAGTGTCATAGATTGGCTTCAGCACCCAGAAATAGTGTTAAAACAATCTACTGGGGAGTTCCTGTCGTGTCTCAGCGGTTAACAAATCCAACTAGGAACCATGAGGTTATGGGTTCAATCCCTGGCCTTGCTCAGTGGGTTAAGGATCTGGAGTTGCCGTGAGCTGTGGTGTAGGTTGCAGATGGCTCGGATCCCGCGTTGCTGTGGCTGCGGTGCAGGCTGGCGGCTACAGCTCCTGTTAGACCCCTAGCCTGGGAACCTCCATATGCCGCGGGTGCGGCCCTAGAATGGGCCAAAAAAAAAAAAAAAATCTACTGGGTTAGTTAATTGCAGCCTGGACTCAACAGTGACAAACAGTCAAGGTTAAGAGGCCAAAAATTTTCTCATTTACTTAGAAGAAGAAATCCAAAAGCTCAACGAGATTGAAATGTTGGGCCAAATCTATTATGACCAACCTGCTCAGCCACCCCTAGTCTTACCCTCTAAACAGACCCGAGGACACTCCTTCACCAAGGTACTGGGAGATGAGGAGAGTTACTGATGAGATAGGAAGATATTTATTGGTGGGGGAGGGGGTAACCAGCACATGCGAAAGCTCTGTGGTACCTATTCTCTATAAGCCATGGATAGCAGCGGAAGACGCCACAGTGGAACTCCTGGTCTCAGTGAAAATAATGGGATCCTTGAATAGTAGAAGATGGCACCAGCACAGACAAAGTGGGCACAATAACCACAGTAAGTCCCCAGGGCCAAGTTGTTTTCAGAGGGTTTAGATTCCCAGGACCCTGTAGGTTCATCTGATTACGAAATCTCTAGAAACAAAGTGGATGGGCAGCCTACAGAGGATGCCGCTTAGCATTTATAGGTAGAAAAGTTCTAGGTCTGCTGGGCAGACACAGAACCCAAGTTGTTGTCATGAGAATTAACTGCCTCTTCAGTAGTTCCACACTCAAATAAGCTCAAAGACCCAGAACTCCACTGGCTGAGCAGGAACTCTGGGGAAGGATCCTGTAATGTGGTCACAGATACTGACCCGGGGTCATTCCTCCAGGATTCCCTAGAGGTGCCAACAGCCACTTAAGAGAACTGGGCACTGGGAAAGGTGGAATACTAGCTTAACTAGTTCCCACACCTAAATAAGTCCCCACATTTAATAAGTTCAATGACCCAGAACTCCACTGACTGATCAAGAACTTTGGGGAAGGATCCTACAACACTGTCACAAATATTGACCCTCAGTCATTCCTCTAGAATTCCCCCAGAGGTGCCAACAGCCTTTAAGAGAACAGCTGGGCATTGGGAAAGGTGGAATACCAGAATCCTGGAGTTGCTGGACACTGTCTCTGAAGTGACCCTGCACTCCTTAAGAATATCTATGATACCATCATGATCCACCAATCAGAGAAGAGGCTTACAGAGGTCTGGGGGTAAATGGAGTCCTGGTCCAAATGGACTGCTCCATGCAACGAGAGACTCATCCTATCATCGTCATTTCCCTAAGTCCCAGGATGCAGAGCCCGGAACAGATACATGGAGTAAATGGTAGAATCTCCACTTGGATTCCCTGCCCGGAATAGAAGCCTTTGCATGATAGTAAACCAAACACAGTATTGCTGCAATTAGTACCACCATCACACATTGCTGAAATGCAAGAGATGGTAGTTCTTTTTTTTTTAACTGTGGTAAAAAAACACATAATATATAATTAACAACTTACCTATTTTTAAGTGTATAGTTCAGTAGTATGAAGTATATTTACATTGTTGTGCAACAGATCTCCAGAACATTTACACTTTGCAAAACTGAGACCCAGTTTTGCACCCATTAAACTACACACATTAAACAAGTCCCCAGTTCCCCTCCCTCCAATCCTTGCAACCACTATTATACTCTGTTTCTATGAATCGGACTACTTTAGAAACCAGGGATGGTATTCTTCACACAACACAATTTAACACTTGCATGTACCCAAATTCACAAGCCAGGGAGGACACAAAGATGATTTTAGATAATCACAAATAGTAACAGAGAGTGATGCCAATTCCTACTGCAATTTGGATGTGGAATCATCGCTGAGGTAAATTAACATAGCCCCCAGAAATTAGTGTGCACTTGGCAATTATTTTTCATTCTTATTACCAAGTATAGTCAGAGGCAGTTGCCTTCATGTAGTGGGATAAACAGTAAACCTATACTGCCTTGCCTCAGAGCTATACATAGAGAAGCCAAAATACCATAGACAGATGGGGAATAAAAAGACAAGTGATATGGGAAATAAAGCTGAGTAAGAAAGTTAATATATCAGATCAGGATATTTAAATCAGAAAAACATGATTGCTTTTAAAAAGAGAGAAGAAATTTTCGAAGAAAACATTTTTTTAATATCTCTGAAGAGGAGTTCCTGTCCTGGCACAGTGGAAACAAATGAGACTAGGAACCATGAGGTTGCAAGCTCAATCCCTGGCCTCACTCAGTGGGATAAGGATCCGGTGTTGCCATGAACTGTGTAGTCCGCAGCTTGGATCCCACGCTGCTGTGGCTGTGGCGAAGGCCGGCAGCTGTAGCTCCAATTAGACCCCTAGCCTGAGAACCTCCATATGCCACGGGTGCAGTCCTAAAAAGACAAAAACAAAACAAAACAAAAACCTCTGAAGATACCAAACTGAAGAATATGAATTTCTCAAAGGAAAGCATCCACCAAACACCAAGTACCCAACACAAGTAAATGAGAAAACACACTAAAGCACAGCATCATGAAATTTCAGAAGCCCGGGGATAAGAAGACCTTAAAAGCATCCAGAAAGACAAAACGCTTCAACGATGGTTCAGTAAATGGAGATGGATCAGACTTCTCAATAGCACTGACAGCCAGAAGATAATGGAGAATTGCCCTCAGAATTTCAAGGAAAAAAAATTTCCAGTGTAGGAAAAAAAATGTATATATATATATATACACACATATATATGTGTATATACATGTGTGTGTGTGTGTGTGTAGTGAATTGAACCTTTGTATCCCCCCAAAATTCAGAAGCTGAAGCTCAAATGCCCAATGTGACTGTATTTAGAGCTAGAGCCTCTAAGGAAGTAATGAGGATTAAATGTGGTCATAACAGTGGGTCATGATCCAACAGGATTAGTGTCCTTGTAAGAAGAGACACCAGAATGCTCACTTGCTCTTGGCACCAAGGAACATCCATACGAGGACGAGGACGTGAGAGAATGCAGCTGTCTGCAAGCCAGGAAGACCCCTCACCAGAAGCTGTATCAGCTGACAACTTGATCCTGGACTTCTAGCCTCCAGAGCTGTCTGCTGTTGAAGCCACCCAGTCTATGCTGTTCTGATATAGCATCCCGAGCAGATTAATATATAAGAGTAGAATTAAAACATTCAAACACACAAAATCTCTAAAGATTAACCCAACAGGCACTCTTTTTCTAGAAGTTTCTGGAGAATGAGCTTGACCAAGTATGGGAGTAAACTGAGAAAGAGGAAAGCATGGAATCCAACACAGGAAAGAGGCAAAAAGAACTTCCAGGATGATAATAAAAGGAAAAGCAGTATTCAGAAATGGTTTTGGAGAGAATCTATACAGCCTGGGGCAGGAGAGCTCAGGGCTACAGAAAGTAAATCACCAAGGGGAAGGGGGGGGAGGAAGAGAGACAGGAAAGGGGAGGGAAGAAGGAGGGAAGAAGAGAGGAGGGAGGAAGGAGGGAAAAAAAGAGGGAGGGAGGAGAAAAGAGGAAAAAAGAAGAGGAAAGAAAAGAAAAAAAAAGACCCTATGTATTTGAATGCATTGTGATGAAATTTATATATCTGACTTTATATTTATAAATTATATGTTTATAAACATTATATATTTAATTTAGCTTGGGACTAATTTAAATCGAGATCTATCGATACCTGCAATACTCAGTTAAACCTAAAAAATCCTCTCAATTGTCATTTTGGAGTCATCCAAGCTTGGGTTGCCTTTGGTCTACGAGGAGAAAGTGTTTTCCCCTCTTTAGAGAGGTCAATGCCCTAAATAAGGAAAGGTATTCTGACAAAATTATAATTTATCTTTTGAAACTTTATGTCCCTTTCTGCTGAGGCTGACAAGTAAACGGAATCCTTTTTATAGGCTCCCTTGTTCTCTGAACAAAGTAGGAAATCATCCACATATTATATCAAAAGAAGATCACAAGGGAAATTGAGATCTTTTACATCTTGATGGGGCGTGATTGTCCTCTCGGGAGAAGGCAAAGAGAAACGGTGCCCCCACCACCCCGGGAGAAGCAGAGCAAAGAGCCACACAAGCCACACAGGAGGCAGGTGGTTTCAGGACGACTGAGGACCGTGTGGTGTCTGGGGTAGGGATTATGGAAAATAATTTTGTTGACCAAACTGAGGCCTGGAATAAATCAATATCCTTATCCTTTTGATGTCTTTAGGAGCATTATGGGTTATGTGACAAAGGCGAGTGCAGGGCCAGAGACCTCTACAAATAAAGCTTTCCACTGCAGGTTTGCTCCCTCTTTTGCCTCTGGTTTCAAGGGATATTGAGGAAGTTAGGATCTATCTGAATTCTTAGAAGTCCTGCTCCTATTATTATTTTTTTTTCCTTTTTAGGGCTGCATCTGAGGCATATGGAAGTTCCCGGGCTGCCGATGGAAGGGGAGCTGCATTTGGGATCTATGCCACAGCAACACCAGAGCAGAGCTGCTCCTGCGAACTACTACACAGCTTGCAATAATGCCAGATACTTAACCCACAGAGCAAGGCCAGGAATCCAACCCACATCGTCACAGATACAATGCCAGGTCCTTAACACATCGAGCCACAACGGGAACTCCTGCTCCTATTATCTTGCCAATGTCCTTGGAACTTTTAGCCCACAGAGTGTCAGGTACAGTGTCAAGACCCTTATCTGGGGTGTACATTAAATATAACGTAGGAGATAAAAGTATATCCAGAGCAGACACAACTTGATTATGAATAGAAGAACCCTCTGGAACTTCAAGAAATAGTCCCTTGACTGCGCACTGAATATTATTTTATTTTCTGGGTAAATCTCCCCCTATTCAACTTGCAGAGGTGGTATCGCAGAGGAGGAAAAGATGTCTTCAAAGACCCAAGGGGTAGAATTGAGGGGTGGAAATGACAGAAAATCTGTGGGTTATTTGAAATACCTACCACTGTATACTGTGTTCGCTCTGAAGAAAAGATATAGCAAAGATGACAGAGTTTAATGTAGCAATAGTAGCACCCATATCTATAAGGAATAGATGAGAAATCAATCTACATCTACCAGGAATCAATAATACTTTTTCCATCCATGGGGCACCCTCATTGATCTGAAGTGAGGGATTTTTCTTTGTCTTGGGTTTTCTTTCATAAGATAAACGGTGTTTTTCCAGTGTTCTTTCTGTTTGCGATACCTACACATGCTTCTATGTGATTGATTGGTGGGGAGTGGACCACCTGGCTGCTTGATTTGCAATGCCACAAGCCTGTGTCTTGTTTTGGTTCGACAGCATAGGTAAGTTCCCAGGCTAGGGGTTGAATCCGAACTACAGCTGCCGGCCCACGCCACAGCCACAGCAACGCCAGAATCGAGCCACGTTTGTGACCTACCCCAGAGCTCTGGGCAATGCTGAATCGTTAACCCACCTAGCAAGGCCAGGGACTGAACCCTCATTCTCATGGATACTAGTCAGAATCGTTTTCACTGAGCCACAACGGGAACTCCCTTCCTATATGTATACACTTATGATATAGTTTAATTGATAGATTTGGCACAGTAAGACTAACAACAACTAACAATAAAATAGAACAATTAGAACAATATACTGTAATAAAAAGTTATGTAAATGTGGTCTCTCTCCAAACATCTCATTATACAAATTTAATGCCTTTTCCATTACAACTAAGTAGCTATCACGCACAGCTTAATTTCTGCACTTTGAAGGGCAGCCGCAGACTAATATGAATATCTTTTTCCCTCCCACTTTCACAGACAAAAGATTCGTTCTTACCATAGGTCTCAGCAACCTCAGCATATGACGTTCTTTCCGTCCTTATTTAGTGGAGACTTTTCACTTTTCACTTCAAGAAGCACCTTACAGCATCCGAACCGCCAGCATCACTACTCTGGCACTTTGGGGGCCAGGACTAAGGTGACTGGACAAAGGCCCTGTGGTACCAGTCAACCCGCTACAGAGGCGGCTGCTAAAGGGACTAAAAGGCTGGATTTGCTGGACGAGAGGGATTCCCATGTGGGCGGGACCAGGCGCGACCTCGCGAGATTTCCTCCCGCCCCTCAGATCCTCACTAGATTTAAAACCAATGGAATGTTCTCTTTCCTTTTAATCTTCCATAGTTTAGCCCCAGGTAACTGAAACCATGAAAAAATGGAAATGTAGACTTGGCAACCTGCACCTCCCAACCCGCCACCCACGGCAGAAAATCAGAGAAGGCGCTCTCTGCGTGAAAGCCAGGCTGGCTCTCTGGACACAAAACGCAGTGAGAAGAAAGCCCTCCACAGCTATTGGGGACTCACAGCAAAGTGTCCAAACAAACGCCAGCCAGTGCGGAGAGAATCACAAAGTCTGCAAGGCAGGTGCGAGCAACGGACTTAGGTCGGCGCCTGTGGGACAAACAGCACTCAGAGACAGCACAAGGCGAAACAGCGACGCAGAGACAGCAAGTGATGAAAAGGAATGGCCTTACCCCACCAAGGTGCCCAACTAAATAGAGCCAATAAGGAAACCCAGTACCAAATTATGGATAAATAAGCTAGGAACTCAAGGCAGAGAGGGTGCAGTGCAGATCCAGGACTGACTGAACAGCTCCTCAGGGGCCTGACAAACCTTGAGCAGAAGGGACAGTGGCCTCAGTGGTGTGAACTGGAGGTGGGCACTTGCAATCTGCCCCTACAAGGATTAAATCATGAGCCGCTGTAGCTGTCAACCCTCAACACCCCCTGAAAGAGATCAAGGTGGAGATCAGAAATGAGGCACTCCATACTCTGGGCAAACTGACAGCACAGGTCTTCAGATGAGTGCTTTCAGGAGATTTTATGAACTCAATTCGTGCATCTCTTCACATCTAGAAAAGTGCTAAAATCTTTCATGGTTACATCTGCTCCTCGTGACTAGCTGCAACCTTATGCAAAATGTGTACTTAATTGCACATGCCTCCCCTTTCACCAAAATCACATAATATACTGACTTCACCCCCTCCCACACACACTATTCTGAGCAGTTTCTCAGAACTCTCTGATATGCTGCCTCCCAGGCTATAGCCCTCATTTTGCCCCAAATAAAACTTAACTTACAACTCTCGCCTTGTGCATTTTTTTTAAGTCGACAAGGATTATTTCTTCCTTTTAGTTTTACTGTTAGGAGTTCAACCTATAAAAGCCTAGAATATATGAAGGATCCTCATAACGACTAAAGGTTACCAAGACATGTCATAGGTATTTGGGAGCCAGTGATATATTATTTGCATGAAGTTGCTCTTTGTGATCACTTCTGTAAGACATGTTTGATTGACTGATACTTCCAGATGACTCTGGCTGTTAATTACACACGGCCTGTGGTGGTGCTTTCAGAAAGTCATCTGCCTCTACAAGGATTCCTGTGACCCAGAAAGCCCCCTGCCACTGCTTCAACACTTGGACATCCTGAGGTATGCTGCCAGCCTTGTCATGCTGAGTTTTCCTCACTCTGTCAACCCTATACCACAGACCCCGAGAAGACTCCACTCCAGGCAACTCTCCCACGTGGTCCCTGGGTGTCAAGAGGAAAACAATCATCCCTCCTTCACCCAAACAAACTCTAGGAGAGCAGGCTGCTCCCAGCACAGCAAGGACCTCTCCCGGCTCTGCCACCAGAGCATCTGAGTCCTTCTTCCAAGTCCCATGCAGCTGTCAGACCCCAGTCCTCTGTGTCCAGCTGTGGGGCACACATTTCAAAGCTGGCCCCATGGAGACCCTTGCAAGTTGGAGTTAGAAGACACTGTCACTGCTTTCCCAAAGGAGGCAGTTGTCTGTGCATATGTGTCCATCGATGGATGGGTGAATCGACAGTGCAAGAATGGAAGACACAATAAGGGACAGTTATTTAAATGGGACCACACCACTTTTCATAAAGTGCTTTGAATTTAATTTCACTTGAATTTAATAGACGGTAAATTGTGAGCATTAAATCAATGTTCTTTATTCTCAAAAGCTATGTTTCTTAAAATATCCTGCTAAGGATAAGAAAAAAGTTTGAGGAAACTTTAGTTTTCAGTCATTCCTTTTTATTCTTGCGTGCTTAAATTTTAGATATAACTGGCTCTCTGCTATAAAAGAACAATTCTCCCATATCCCTTCTCTCAATTTTTCGATCATTCTTAGTTAAATTATTGTTTTACATTGATTAGATTCACATCATTTACTCCATATTCTATAACCATGATTCTTATGGATTTTAGTGTGAGATCTACATTTAAATGGATTCAATGCACCTCCCAGTCATTTCATTTCAGGGACTCTGTTCTTATGTCCTTTATTTTGATACAACTCACTTTTCTAGATTGATCTACAAATATTTTTTTTCCTCTTTTAAAGCCAAACCAACGGCATATGGAAGTTCCCAGGCTAGGGGTCAAACCAAAGCTGCAGCTGTGGTCTATACTACAGCCATGGCAACGCCGGATCCGAGCAGTATCTGTGACCTATGCTGCAGCTCACGACACCAGATCCTTAACCCACTGAGCAAGGTCAGGGATGGAACCTGCATCCTCACCAACACTATGTCAGGTTCTCAACCTGCTTGAGCCACAATGGGAACTCCAGAAATTTTCCTGAATGTTGCATGTCTTGCATGCTTTATATTAGCCAATGTTTGCCAGATTTCTTTATTTGAAAGACATCTTCATTAGCTATAATATTCTTGGGTCAAAATTTCTTTCCTTCAGAAATTTGTGGATAGTGTTCCATTGTCTTCTGGCATTAAATTATGGGAAAATGGGGGAGATAAAAGGAGAAGAGAAGGAAAATGTAAATGAAAAATGAACTACAGAAACATTTAAAACCAAACTGGGGCCTTTTTTGGTTTAAAGTTGGCTTGGTTTGAGGTTTAAGAAAGTGCTATAAAGGTATAACTCAATTCTTTATTCAGGAAGTTAACCTGGCTGGTTCAAATTTGGCATTCATGGTTGGTTTCCTTTGTCCCAAGATTTTGATTTATACAGTAGTGCATAGGAACACACACACACACACACACACACACATCCAGTAAGCACTGGATCCCAGCAAAAATGATTACGATGACTCGGCTTCTATTTCTCATCACAGATTATTTATCTGGCTTTTAAAATGCTCATAAAACTAGTGGCTTCTGAACATATCTATGGCATTTTATCACCAAATGTCAGGGTTAGAGCTATACAAATTAAATAAGTTCTTCCCCATTAGGGAAATTGAACTTTTAGAAGCAGGCTAGATGGTAGGTTCTGAAATCATATTTCTAAATGAAAGGCAATTTTCTTTATTATGTTATACTAAATTAGCACACTTGAAAAATCAGTTACCTTTTTAATATCATTAAAGCCAGGCAGCACATTATTTTATTTATGAATCAATACCTCGGCTCACTTCACAGAATTCTGGGCAGATTTATTGAATGATCAGCAGGCTGTGATCCTGGAATATGAATTATGGAGGAAACTTGCCAAGGTACATAGCAGGATTAATTAGTAAGGATCTAACAGTCTGGTCATACCATTTCTGAAGAGCAGAGTTCATCCAATGAATAAGAAAATTACAGTGGAAACCTGGAGCATTTCTGGGAATTTATGGTCCTCTGGAAAAACCAAGACCCACATATAAAAAGAAAGTATATAAACCATTTGGACAGTTGTCAATAAAGGCACTTGAAAAATACAACATCCACTCTGGAAAAAAATAAAGTTTATAAATACAAGGAAATTTCCTATATATAGTAAATGACTGATCAGAAATCACAAATACAATTAATGATAAAACAAAATCATTGACAGAAACAAGATAAGCATACCTGATTTTACCACAGTTACTCAACATTGTTCTGAAGTTTCTGCCAATGCAATTAGAAAAGATGGAGTTCCTGTTGTGGCTCAGTGGGTTAAGAATCTGACTAGAGGTTAAGAATCAAACCATGAGGATGCAGGTTTGATCCCTGGTCTTGATCAGTGGGTTAAGGATCTGGCACTGCCACAAGGTGCAGCATAGATGGCAGATAAAACTTTGATACAGCATTTCTATGGCTGGCAGCTGCAGCTCCAACTCGATCCCCAGCCTGGGAAATTCCATATGCCACAAGTGTGGCCCTAATAAGAAAGAAAGAAAGAAAGAAAGAAAAGAAGAAATAAGAGATAGTTATAGTGCACGGTAAGATAAATCAGTATTATTTTTGGCGCATGAAATGCTTATCTACCTGAAAACCACAGAACCAATGAAAAACATATAAAACTAACAGTTCTTATAAAAAAAAATTATCAGTCCTTCCAGAGCCACCAGCTGAAAATGCAATGGTAAAAGAAATAGCACAAGCAAAAACAACAAAAATTACCAAGGAATAAACTTAAGGTATTGGTAGATATAAAACTCAGATAAAGAAAACTGCAAAGCTTTATTGGGAAACTTAAAAGAATTTTGAGAAAATCAAGAAGTTGAATTCTTTATGAGATTTTGGATAATATTGCATGAGTTCCTTCCCAAATTAATCTATATGATTTTATGCAATAAAAAAAGTCAAATAAATTTCTGGAATTTAACAAAACATTTCTACATTGAGATGGACAAATTTAGAATAGCCAGGAAATTAAGTATGATGAGAAAGGATTTGCTGTGGCAGATATTAATATATAAAATCGCAATATTTAGAATAGCACTGGCACAGTTACAGTCTGAGGTACTAAGAGGTTAGGATTTCAGCATATTAACTGAGGGGCACAATTCGGCCCATAATGCAGGGTTATCCTGAGACTGTGGTCCTTATAGCTTGAGATGGGTAGCCTGAAGGTAGGCCCTATCTTGGATGGTATACAGTATGCTACTTACCCTAGGCTTCAGAGATGCTCTCTACAAGAGTGAAATTCTACCTTCAAGACCCAGAATCTAGGCCTGGAGACTAGACGTAATCGTAAGATTCACCAAATGATGACTAAAGTGTTGCTCTCATTCTGTATGGGAGGCTGAGGATTGAGTTCTCTATGTTGGAGGGGTGGATAGGTGAGAAGGGAAGAAAATTTAAGAAGCCCCTTTCCAGACCGTGGGGAGCCACAGAATTTTCTCAATACAAGTCAAAGGAAGACTTCCAGTTGAGAGAAGAGTGGTAAATCACATTATGACCTGCACATAGGAACCAATGAACAGACTTAGAATCAAATTCTGTCTGCTCTGCAAATAAACAGATGCAAGTTATTCTGTGGCTCATGAAAACTAGCTCAGAATAAACACCTCTCCCTTTCCCTCCAAATCTTGATACATTAGCCATGCGCCAACTGAAGCCAAAACCGAAACAAAAGTATCTGATTTTCCTGTGTACATCACCTGACATTACCAAACTTGACCAGTAGGTGGTGCCCTTGAACCAATGAGTTAATGTTCATTTACTCCGTGTGAAAACGATCAAAGGTACAAAAGAAATAAATTGAGGAGTTCTCAGGTGGATGCTTAAAACTGTATAATTTAAGTGATTCAATAGAAATGGTAAACTGCGCCTATTAGGACCTAAGACAAAGAGGGTATGGGGAGCCTTGTCAGTCTTTTCTAATGCTTAGAGTTCCAGCAGCCTCCTTCTCTCCTTCCTGATTCCTACCTTGCAAATTCTGTAACCCCCAGCTTAAATATCTCTACTCTTAATCAGCTGCAACAAACCTTTCAGGAAATTTAGTTTATATTCAAAAATGTTAAGACGATTCATAAATCAGAGTATCTCTCCAACTTCAAAATATTTTACTATTCCAATTATTAAGAGTTTCTGGAATGCCCTTCTCTTTGTAGCCTTTGTTAAGAGAAAAATATTTTGGTACAATCTATCTGGTGCCCTTAAATAATAAACTTACATAACTCCCCTTTCTTTGACCAAACCATCAGGCAGCTTCTGATTGTAAGACAGGTGGCTTCCCCAGTAGCTTTCCTATAAGCAAAGAATGAGGACAGCTAATGTTTATTAATCCTATAGTGTACTAAGGGCTATGCTAAAAGGCTGTACTTCTTTTAACTCTCCAACCATTGTAAGCCTGTTTCCTCTTCTACAAATGATGCTGATAAACAAGGCTTACAGAAGATTTATCTGCTCAAAGTCACAGTTACAAGTTGTCAAACCCAGGAAAATTAAAAAGCTGGGCAAGGCCTTCCTTGACCCCATTGGAAAAACCCTCTACCTTCTCCCTGCTCTGTCCTCCTACCACTCACCAAGACAGGACATTTTACTTTTCTTTGTCATTGTCATATCCCTAGCACCTAGAACTGTGCCAGGCACATAGGAGGTCCTCAGTAAATATTTGTTGACTATTTACTTCCATCTCTGTCAACTTGAATGAGAGGCTGAATCTGCTATTGAAAGATGGGTCTACTCTGGGGTGCTGACACCCCAGATTTCTGAGCAGACACTTTGCTGGACCGCAGTGATTTCAGCCAGTAGTACCCACCAAGCTAACATCTAGGAAGGTAGACTGTCTCCCTGGACACCAGCCACCAACTCTGTCTTTTGTTAGAAATTTCTATGCTACAACTGGGTGAACAGCAACTGTGTGTGCCAACCATGATTACATGGCCTGAATGTATTGTGTTTAATCCCAGCAATATCTCATGTTACAAAGTGCTTAAACAAGGCTCAGAGTGTCTAAGTAATCCATCCAAAGTCACACAGCTAGTAAATGGCAGAGCTCTGTACTTTACTGAATGTATGGTTGACCTACTGAGGTCTAGATGCAGTTTCAAAGGGAGACTGTGCTGCTGGTGCAGGAAAATGAGCTCATGGACACAGCCCACTCCTTCTGCCTCCTGGCTCTCCTCTGCCCCACAGAGGGCCTCCTTGGTGTGGATATGAACTAGGGCCTGGACGTCCAAGCCTTGTCCTTAACTCCTCCAAGCAGCCATGCTTTGGCAACCCTTCAGGCTAAGAAATGAACACACCAGCAGGTGAACCAAGGCCAGAGACCCAGTGAACTTGGGAACATTTGGGCCACACATTCTGGAGTCGAGGTTACTGGAAGCATAGTCAAGAAAAGGAAGGCAGGGATGGGCTCAAGTGAGAATGTACTCCTGAGCTCAAAGCTGACTTTCCTCATGGAAAAGGGAATGGGGGATCTTCTCATTAAGGCTCAGCTGCTTAAGGGGTCCAGCAGGAAGGAGGTCATCAAGATACCTGTCCCTACACCAGGATAAACTTGTAAACTGTGTTCTGCCTCTGTTTTCTTCTAGGAGCTTTATGATTCTAGTCTTACATTCAGGTCTTTAATCCATCTTGAGTTTATTTTTGTATATGGGGTGAGAAAATGTTCTAATTTGAATTCTTTTCCATGCAGCCGTTTACTCTTCTCAGCACCACTTGTTGAAGAGAATGTCTTTTTTCTCTGAATATTCTTGCCTCCTTTGTCATACATTGACCATAAGTGTGTGGGTTTGTTTACATCTGGGCTCTCTGTTCTGTTCCATAGATCTATGTGTCAGTTTTCATGCTAGTATCACACTGTTTTGATGACTATAGCTTTGTAGTACAGTCTGACATCTGGGAGAGTGGTATCTCCAGCTTTGTCTTTTTTTTCAAGATTGGTTTGGCTATTCAGGATCTTTTGTGAGTCCATATAAATTTTAGGATTATTTGTTCTAGTTCTGAGAAAAAATGTCATGAGTATTTTGATAGGGATTGCATTAAATTTGTAAATTGCTTTGGGCAGTATGGACATTTTAATAATACTAATTCTTCTGATCCATGAACACAGGCTATTTTTCCATTTTTTTGTATCACCTTCAATTTCCTTCATTAATGTCTTATAGTCTTTGGAGCCTAAGTCTTTCACCTCCTTGGTTAAGTTTATTCCTAGGTATTTTATTCTTTTTGAGGTGATCTTAAACAAGATTGTTTTCTCACTCTTTTTTATAGTTCATTATTAGTGTATAGGAAAGCAAATGATTTCTATATATTAATCTTATATCCTAAAACTTTAATATTCATTTATCATTTTCAACAGTTTTTTGGTAGAGACTGTAGGGTTTTCTATATATAGTATCATGTCATCTACAAGTAGTGACAATAGAATTATTACTCAGCCATAAAAAAGAATGAAAATTTGGCATTTGTAACAACATGGATGGACCTGGGGTATTATGCTTAGTAAAATAAGACAGACAGAGAAAGACAAACACTGATGTTATCACTTATACGTAGAACTTAAAAACAAGCAAATGAATATAAAAAACAGAAAGAGAGTCACACATATAGAGAACAAACTAGTGGTTACCAGAGAGGAGAGGGGAGGAGGGAGCAGGAAGACAGGGGTAGGCAATTTAGAGGTACAAACTATTACATGTAAAATAAATAAGCTACAAGAACATACTGTATAGTGCAGGGAATATAGCCAATATTATGTAATAACTTTGAGTATAATCTATAAAAATACTGAATCACTATGCTGTTCACTTGAAACTAGTATTTTAAATCATACTTAAATGTAAAAATAAAACCTGTGTGTACCTACACGTGCAGAGGCATGTCAATGCAGAAGAACTGACTAGAGAACTCTGTATCACATATTCAGTAGGCACTACCTTCTGGAAATGGGCTGGTGGTAATGGGATGTGGGGAAATGGGAATACGGGAGACTTTCATCTTTTAAGTATAGCTTGAATGCTTTACAAAGAATATTCATTCACGTATTATTCATGTAACAAACTAAGGAAAGAAATGACTATAAATAAAAGTGCTTATCAGGATACATGAAAGAGGCTGTTAATCAGTTTAATTACCTACCAGTGAAACTACTATGATTTTAATTTTCTTGTTTTCACTTTTCTGGATTTTCTAATAATCTTCTACAACAAACATATTCTTTTTTATTAACAATAGTTATTTTTATTTACAAAAAATCAATTAAATGTCATATGGTGAACTGCTTCAAGTTATATCAACTATGATTTACCCAATTCAGGGTCAGAATTGTATATTTCAGTGCTATGTGCTACATGAAGAGATACTAGAATCAAATTCCGACATCATCAAAAATTAAAGGTGTTCAGGGTAATTAAGAAAATGAAATCAAGTTAAAAAACATATTATCTTTAAAATATTCAGTATGAAGGATTTTTAAAAATTATTTGAAAACAGAAATAGTATACAAAAATACGGAGTGGTATAGTTGTAAAGTACAACTGATCTCCTTTGTTATCCTCTTTTCCCTATTTACACAGAACCCAAAAGGTTTCATTTTCATTGGTCTGGTCCACTAATACCACTGACAAGTGAGGATAAGAGTTATTTCTAACAATAGTAAAAACGAGTTATAAAATAACTATATGCTCTTCATTTACAAGGCAGAAATTTGGTAATACAGGAATATTTTATATCACACAATCACTGTACAACTGATCTGTTATCTATACTAAATCGCCGCACTTTATGTATTCTAAACATACTGCAGAAATAAGTAAAGAGATTCGAGAACAGGGCAGGAATGCAGTTTCTTAAAGCAATCTAGGAGGAAACTAAAGATTCTGCTCTATGAGGTACTCAGTCAGGCTCTCAGAAGACCCACGTTTACATAAATTGCACAAGGCTGTTTTAAGACATCAGCTATTCAAGAAATAGGTGAGTTTTACTTTGAGATTGAAATAATTTTTAAACAAAAATATTACTCCCCACTCTTTTCTGAAATGAAATACTACTTCCCTCTTAAGATAGAGCAAGACACACAGAATTCCTCTAACAGTTGCCAGTTTAACGAAAAAGACCCTTCTTTTTTGTTTTGGCCACTGAATTCTTGCTGGGATCAGGTGAGATTTCATTTTCTTTGGCAAACCACCCAGGTAACTTCCTCTCTGAGGTTTTGGATGAAGTCTATAGAAAAGAAACAGAAAAAAAAAAAAATATATATATATATATATATATATTTGTATATTTGTACTGCTGAAAATGTGTCTCACTTGCAAAGTAACGTAGGTTACTGAGTAAACAACAACTGCTTGCCAAATCAAACAAGTAATGAGATCTGCAGAAGTTATTGCTGGAGCCAAAAGTAAATCAATGAGAGCGAGACAAAAAACACTGTAACATTTGTTCAAGAAATTATCTGCCATCCTGTTACCTATTCATTTATTTATTTGTTTGTTCCTGTTTCTACCTTTCGGGGCTGCACTTGCAGCATATGGAATTTTCTAGGCTAAGGGTCAAATCGGAGCTGCAGTTGCCGGCCTACACCACAGCCAGAGCAAGGACAAAAGCAAGCTGCATTTGCAAACTAAGCCACAGCTCACGGGAACACCAGATCTTTAACCCACTGAGTGAGACCGGGAATTGAACCCACATCCTCCTGGATACTAGTTGGATTAATTACTGCTGAGCCACAATGGGAACTCCCTGTTTGTTACTGGTTTTTAGATACCCAAGTGTAGACTCTCATTTGGGAAGGAAAGACCTGGATATTATTTCAGATCTATGTCTCGTGGTGTATTTGCTTTGGGCTGGCCAAAATGGTGAATTTATTGTTCGAAGAAAGGCATCTGTCTGGGCATATATACACACACATACTCAAACAGCTCATATTAGGCATTTGAAAAGGCATACAACTACAATGGTAGATGGACTAGGAGGATGGTTCAAGCATCAACAGGACATTGTAGAGTTGCTGAGACATAATAGCTACTCAAAAAACATTTGCTGAATAAATGAAAAAAAATATTTTTGTTTCATAGATTCTTTTAAGAATCTGCTAAAAATTAAGAGATCCACTTTCAAGAAACAAAGACAAATGGTACACATGCATTACACTCTGCATAATTTTAGTGGGCTTGTGGACTTCCCATTGTGGCTCAGCAGTAACAACCCCAACTGGTATCCATGAGGACATGGGTTTGATCCCTGGCCTTGCTTAGTGGGTTAAGGATCCGGTGTTGCAGTGAGCTGTGGTGTAGGTCACAGATGCAGCTTGGATCTGGCATTGCTGTGACTGTGGCCATGGCTGGCGACTAGACCCCTAGCCTGGGAACTTCTATGTGCCTTGGGTGCAGCCCTAAAAAGACAAAAAAAAAAAAAGAAAAGAAAAGAAAGAAAGAAAAAAACATTTAGTGGGCACCAAATGAAGCCTCAGAACCCTAAGTTTTAAGTCCCTGAAAAAAAAAATTAAACCCAAAGGCAATGGTTGTATACCATATTATCCACACATGAAAAAATAAAATTTTAAATAGGTGAGTGGTCCATAAGCTTGAAATAATATTAATTTGTGTCATTTCACCTTAAGTGCTAGCTCCTCACACCAATACAACACAGAAATCACTCTAACATGACTTCGCCTTGTACCTGGCAGAGTTAGTTTAGTTATTGAAACTATTTGAGGACTTTATAATAAGGTGACCTTACCTAAGTTGTATCTGTTAGCCGAAGATATGTAAGTATAATTTACTCCATTTCCAGAATGAAGACTGTATCTATCTATTGTTCATCAACTGACTGTCATGTTTTATTAGGTTTTCAATGTATAAAAATAGCTTCAAAATATTTAAGGCTGGGGAAAAGAAGTAAAAGATCCTTGGCAAGGAGTTCCTGCTGTGGTGCAGTGGGTTTATGATCTGGCTTATTTCTGTGGAGGCGCCAGTTCGACTCCTGGCCTGGTGCATCAGGTTAAGGATCTGGTGTTGCTGAACCTGGTCGCAAATCCAGCTCAGATTTGATCTCTTGCCTGGGAACTTCCATATGCCATGGGGTAGCCAAAAAAGAAAAAAAAATTAAAAAAAAAAAAAAAGATCCTTGGCAAAAAAAAATTCTGTAAACTTATATTTTTTAAAGGTTAAAAACTGTTAGGAAGTTCCCATTGTGACTCAGTGGTATCCATGAGGACACAGGTTTGATCCCTGGCCTTGCTCAGTGGGTTAAGGATCCAGCGTGGCCAGGAGCTGTGGTGTAGGTCGCAGATGTGGCTCAGATATGGACTTGCTATCTCTGTGGTGTAGGCCGGCAGCTGCAGCTCCGATTCAAACCCCTAGCCTAGGAACTTCCATATGCTTCAAGAGCAGCCCTAAAAAGCAAAAAAAGAAAAAAGAAAAAGTTAAAAATTGTTAGCTAGTCCAACTTTTTTTCCCCACAAGGAAAGGAAGACCAGAACAAATTGGATTTATACACACTGCATGATACTGTAATGTGTGACTTAGAAACAAATTTTAGGGATATAAAATGTCACAGAGAAAAGGCATTTGGGTAGAGATAAAATTGGCCCAGAAATAATTATTCTTCCCTCCAAAATCTTACTACCAAAATCCCTTGTAGCCATAGACAATTATAATAGCTTACAATTAGAATATGAACCCCTGAGGGCAACTGGAGGTAGGAAACAAGTTAAAATTATAACAAAGCCAAAAAGTAAAACAGAGCACGACATCCAAATAGTAACAAAGCATAGGAAAAAAATTCTAAGTCTTGTTGTAGCCCTGTCTGAATACTATGGAATAAGCAGGTACTTTGAAACCAGAAGCAAATAGGTTTGGGTCCTAACTGAGTCACTTGGTAATGTATTACTTTAGGAACTTTATTAAAGCCTCAATTTCTTCATAGTGAAATGAGAATAACAGTAAATAACATCACTGGATTATTTGGAGAGTTAAATGAGAATATATACAAAATATCCAAACACATTCCACTTTATCCTTGGCACTCATTAATTGGTAGCTAAAATCATTTCAAGTCTTTTTATCTCCAAACACTTTTACAGAATGTGATCTTAAATGTTAAGCTTATTTCACTAAGAAAGGGGGAAAATGCTTACTTACATTGAGTGTTACCTCTTGAGTCTCAAGAAGTATCTAGAGAGATTTTATGAAGTCAAATAACAGAAACAATGCTTTTCAGTGACTATTTCCTCATTAGTAGAAAACTAAAATTCCCAGCAATTATAATAAAAATTTAAGTGGCTATTTACATCTTTTGATATTCCAAATTCTATTAGAAAACTGCTATAAGTCGAGGATACATAACTAACTTATTTGCTGATTATATGTGCACATATATATGTAAGGAGACAGAGAAATATGTACATTATATTTGCATTTATTTTTTACATTATTTTTTTCCCATTATAGCTGGTTTACAAATTTCTGTCAATTTTCCAATTGCACAGCATGGTGACGCGGTTACATATACATATATGGATTCGTCACAAGTGATTAGACAGAGTTCCCGGTGCTACACAGCAGATTCTCCTTGCTTTTCCATCCCAAAGGCAATAGTCTACAACTATTAACCCCAGACTCCCATACCATCCCACTCCCTCCCCCACCCTCTTGGCAACCACAAGTCTGTTCTCCAAGTCTGTGATTTCCTTTTCTGCAGAAAGGTTCATTTGTGCAGTCTATTAGATTCCACATATAAGTGATATCATAGGGTATTTGTCTTTCTCCTTCTGACTTACTTCACTCGGTATGAGGGTCTCTAAGTCCATCCATGTTGCTGCAAATGGTATTATTTTATTCTTTTTTGTGGCTGAGTAGTATCCCATCATGTATATACCACATCTTCCTAATCCAATCACCTGTCAATGGACATCTGGGTTGTTTCCATGTCTTGGCTATTGTGAATAGTGTATGTTTGGTAGAATTCACCTGTGAAGCCATCTAGTCCTGGACTTTTATTTGTAGGGAGTGTTGTGATGACACACTCAATTTCACTTCTAGTGATAGGTCTGTTTAGTTGATCTATTTCTTCTTGATTCAGTCTCTAAAAAGTTGTCCATTTCTTCTAGGTTGTCCAATTTGTTGATGTAAAATTATTCATAGTATTCTCTCTCATGGTTTTTTGTATTTCTGTGGTATCCGTTGTGACTTCTCCTTTTTCATTTCTTGTTTATTTGGGCTTTTCCTCTCCTCTTCTTGGTGAGACTAGCCAGAGGTTTGTCAATTTTGTTTACCTTTTCAAAGAACAAGCCCTTGGTTTTATTGATTTTTTCTGTTGTTTTCTGAATCTCTATTTTTTTGATTTCCTCTCTGATCTTCACGATTTCCTTCCTTCGGCTGACTTTAGGGGGTTTTTTTGGTTCTTCTTTTTCTAATTCATTTAGATGATAGGTTAAGTTGTCAATTTGAGGTTTTTCTTCTTTTTTGAGGAAGGCCTGTATTGCTATGAATTTCCCTCTGAGCACTGCTTTTGCGGCATCCCATAGATTTGGAGTGGTTGTGTCTTTATTATCATTTGTCTCAAGGTATTTTTTAATTTCCTTCTTGATTTCCTCATTGACCCATTCATTTTTTAGTAGCATGTTGTTTAGTCTCCATGTAGTGTGTTTTTTCCCATTTCCTTTCCTGTGGTTGATTTATAGTTTCACACCTTTGTGGTCAGAGAAGATACCTGAAATAATTTCTATACTCTTAAATTTGTTGAGGTTAGCTTTGTGACCTAGTATGTGATATATCCTTGAGAATGTTCCATGTGAACTTGAGAAGAATGTATATTCTGAGTTTTTTGGATAAATGTCCTGAAAATGTCAGTTAGGTCTAACTTTTCTATTGTGTCATTTAGGATCTCTGTTGCCTTACTGATTTTCTGCCTAGAGGATCTGTCCATTGATGTGAGCCGAGTGTTAAAGTCTCCTACTATTATTGTATTCCCATCTATTTCTCCTTTTAAGTCTAATAGTACTTGTTGTAGGTACTTGAGCGCTCCTATATTAGGGGCGTATATATTGATGACTGTAATATCCTTTTCTTGAATGGATTCTTTAACCATTAAGTACTGTCCTTTTTTGCCTTTCTTTATGACCTTCATCTTAAAGTCTATTTTGTCTGATAAGAGTATTGCAACTCCTGCATTCCTTTCTTGTCCATGAGCATAAAATATCTTTTCCCATCCCCTCACTTTCAATCTATGTATCCTTTGCCCTAAGGTGAGTCTCTTGTAGGCAGCAGATTGTAGGTTTTTGCTTTTTGAACCAGTCTGCCGCTATTTCTTTTGACTGAAGCAATCAGTCCATTGACATTTAAAGTGATTATTGATAGATATGTATTTATTGCCACTTTAGACCTTGTTTTCCAGTTGATTCTATGTTTCTCTTTTCTTTTTTGGTTAGATGGTTTACATTTATTTTATGCTTGAGTGCTTTTCTTTTCAGTATTTGTGGATGTGAGGTTCTGTTTTGATATGTGGTTGCCCTGTTTTTTAAGTACATTAACACCTTCTTATATCTGCTTGCTATAGCCTGATAGCCATCTAGGCTCAAACACATCATTAAAAAAAATTTTTTTAAGTTAAAAAAAAGGAGTCTATATTTTCTTATTTTCCCTCCCCATGATGTATGATTTTGTTGTCTTGTTTATTTATTATTTTTTGTTTTGTTTTTTAGCATCTTTATGTTTAGATCTGTATGCTGGCTTATTCAAACGATTGCTTTCCATTTGTGGTTTCCCCATTCTATTCCTTACTTTTACTTTTTTTTTTTATAGGAACCCTTTCAGCATTTCTTTTAGAGGGGGTTTAGTATTGCTGTACTCTTTTAGCTTTTGTTTGTTGGAGAAATTCTTTATTTTCCCTTCTATTTTAAATGATATTCTTGCTGGGTAGAGTATTCTAGGTTGCAATTTTTTTCTTTTCAGCACTTTAAATGTATCTTGCCACTCCCTTCTGGCCTGTAGTGTTTCTGTGGAGAAATCAGCTGACAGCCTTATGGGGGGGATCCCTTATAATTAATGCTTTACTTTTCTCTTGCCATCTTAGGGTCCTCTAATTCTTGCCATTTTTAATATAATATGCCCTGGTGTGGGTCTGTATGGGTTCAAGTTGTTTGGGGCCCTCTATGCTTCCTGTATCTTGATGTCAGATTCCTTCGGATTTGGAAAGTTTTCAGACATAATTTCTTCAAATATATTTTCAATCCCCTTTTCTTTTTCTCCTTCTGGAATTCCTATTGTGCATAAATCGGGCTGCTTTATATTATCCAATAGATCTCTTATGTTGCTTTCATATTTTTTAATTTGGTTTTCCGTCTGCTGTCCTCATTGTGTGATTTCCATTATTCTTTCTTCCATGCCACAAATTCGTTCCTCTGCCTTATTCAATCTGCTCTTTATTGCCTTTAGCTCAATCTGCATCTCTGCAAATGAGTTTTCTAGTTTTTCTTGGTTCCTCCTTATATTTTCTAGTTCCTAAGGGAATCTGCATTGCTACTTGCATCTTCTCTTAATTCCTTGATATTCAGCCTTAATTCCTCAAGTATTTTCACTATCTCCCTTCTGAACTCCATTTCTGTCAGACTGCAGAGGGCTGTTTCATTGTTGACTGCTTTAGATGACCTATCCTGTTCCTTTACCTGGGAGTGTTTTCTGAGCTTCTTCATCTTGCTTGTGGTTTTTTTTTTTTTTTTTTCTGTGAGTTTGGGGAAGCCACACTGTAGTCTTGTAAGGCTACTTCCAGGCAACAGCACCCCTTTATATTTTTTTGGTGGGGTTACTATTTATTTCTGGTGTGGGAGTTTAAATATTTGGTGTCTCTTTCTTCAGTGTGAGCAGGCTGTTACCTCGATAGTGCTCCTGTGTTTTCAGGGAGAATGAAGCAATGGGTGGGGCCAGCAGTTGGTGCCTGGTCTCTGGGCTTTCAACAGCAGCAGGACCTGCAGGAAGGTGGCACTGGCTACTCCTAGTTGCAGGGCCATGGGAAGTGGTAATGAGCTCTAGGCAGATCTAACAGGTGTCCATAGCAACTGGGAGTAGCAGAAGCAGGATATGTGAATTCCCAGGGAAGTGACAGCCACAACGGCTAGTGTTCGATTGCAAAACCCTCCTCTGAGGTGATTGGAACCACAGGTGGTACCTGTTCAGGGACTCCTAGTGGTTGTGGGCCATGATCGTCTCTAGAGCCAGCGATAACTGTGGTGGTTTGCCCCCTCCACCTGTAGTCCATGCAGGAAGCAACCAGTCTCACTTAGACTGGTGGGCACAGGAGGAGCTGCACAAGTTGTTCCTAGTTGCAGGGTCCTGGGAAGTGATAGAGATCAGGCATGTGGGTACTGGCCAGAGCACTTCACAGTGGGAGCAATGGGGTTGGTGTGTTCCCAGGAGTGCAAGAGCATCCACAAGTGGTGTTCAGTCCCAATGCCCTCCTCTGTAGTGCTCTTGAGGTGACTGGGGCTGCAGATGGTGCCTATTCACAGACCCCTAGTGGTAACATGTCATTCCCATCTCTGGAGCCAGAGATAACTGTGGTGGTTTGCCTCTGCCTCCTGTAGTTCATGCAGGAAGTACCTCATCCTGCTTAGCCCCTACAAGATGTGCTGCACAAGGTGCTTTTAGTTACAGGTTCCTGGGAAGGGACAAGCATCTGGGCACTGCTCAGAACATTTGGCAGTGGTGGGTGTGCTCCCAAGGGAGTGAGAGCAATAGCAGGTGGTGTTCCATCATAATGTCCTTCTCTATGGTGTGTTCTGAGGTGGCTGCGGCCACAAGTGATTTTTGTTCAGGTATCCCCTGTGGCAGTGGACCATGCCCTCCTCTGGAGTCAGGGATAACTGCAGTGGTTTGCTCCCACCCCCTGCAGGCCACCAGGAAGCACCCTGTCCCACTTAGACCACACAAGAGATGCTGCACCAGCTGCACCTAGTTGTATGGACTTGGGAGGGGACAGCAAACAAGTGTCTGCATGCTGCCCTGAGGGTTTGGCAGTGGCAGCTGCAGGGAGGGTGTGTTCCCAGGGGAGTGATAGCAACAGTCTCTGGTGCTTGATAGGCCCCATGTCGCACTTAGCCCCCTGATGCCCTTAGCCCACACTAGAAGTGCCTGGTCACTGGTAACCAGCACAAGAAGTGCCCAATCTCTGGTATAAGAGCAAGTCTTATGGATGGTTGTGCCAGAGAAGCCAGACCACTGTGGACAAGCAAGCAGCCTCCGTGTTGTGGGCAGTCTGCATTCCAGGAAGCCTGGTCTGCCACAGTATAGCAAGCTGCTTCCCGTCAAGTGTGAGCTGTGCCCCGAGACGCCTGATCAACAGCAGTTTAGTAAGGGGGTAATGGTCGCGTGGCCTGGGGGCGGAGGTAGAAGACGCCTGGGCAACAGTGGTCTAGCAAGTGGCATCAGGTTACCCAGCTACCAAAGGTTTGCTCTTGAGTCGCCCCACCCTTCGCAAGCTCCCCTCCAGCTGCTGGAGGTTTGCGCTTAATCCAACTGGCTCTCTGCACTTGATTCACCCCGCCCTTTGACAGCTAGCCTCAGCATGCTGGAGATTTGTGCTTGATCTGCCCTGTCCTTTGCACTGGTTCAAGGTGCTTCCTATGGCAGTCAGCCCCTCCTTCTCTCCTCCTCCCCAACAATGGAACCTTGCGTCTCCTGTGGGCCCAGACCTCCCAAGTTCCCTCTGTCCTGGCCTTCCACTCCCCAGCCCATAGAGAATTGCTCTCCTACCTGTGGCGCACTGCTCCCTAGCCCCCTAGGCTGTCTCCACACCACCAACCGCAGCCCTTTCCTGGGGACTGACCTCCAGAGCCTAAGTCTCAACTCCCAGTCCCCGCCCGAGCATCTCAGGCTGTGGTATCTGTGCCGGTGTTCAGATGATCCGTGTTTGAGCTAATCTTTCCGTCGGTTAGGTGGCTTCCCAGGGTTGAGTTCCTTTTCTCCTTCACAGCTCCCTTCCTGGAGTGCTGGTGCCATCCTGATTCCTTCTCTCTCTCTCTCTACTGTTGTTCTACCCAGTTATGTCAAGAGTTTCTTGCCCTTTCTGGAGGTTTAAGTTCTTCTGCCAGCAATCAGTTGATGTATTGTCCAAGTTGTTTTACATTTAGATGTGTTTTTTTGATGTGGTTGTGGGAGAGGGTAAGTGTGACCTCTTACTCTCTGCTATCTCGCCACAACCCCCTAAATTATTATTTTTTTTGGTCTTTTTTAGGACTGCACCCACAGCATATAAAAGTTTCCATGCTAGGGGTTGAATCGGACCTACAGCGGCAAGCTTACACCAGAGCCAAAGCCACACAGGTTCCAAACAGCATCTGCAACCTACACCTGAGCTCATGGCAACACCAGATCCTTAACCAACGGAGGGAGGCCAGGGATTGAACCTGCATCCTCACGGGGACTGTGTAGGGTTGCTTTTTGTTTTTTTTTTCCATTGCTCAATGAATTCTATTACAATTATAGGTGTTCAAAAAACATCACAAGTCAATTTGGTAGCATTTCTGTCCCAGAACCTCAGTGCATCCGCCCACCCCACAGATTGTCTTATTTGGAAACCATAGGTTTTCCAAAGTCTGTGAGTCATTATCTGTGCTGCAAAGAAGTTCATTGTGTCTTTTTAGTTTCCACATGTAAGCATTAGCATTGGATGTTGCTGTCTAATTGTCTGACTGATTTCACTTCACATGGTAATTTCTAGGTCCATCCGAGTTGCTAGAAATGTTGTTATTTCATTCCTTTAATGGCTGAGAAATATTCCATTGTGTGTATGTACCATATCTTCCCTATCCACTCCTCTGTCGATAGGCATTTAGGTTGTTTCCATGACCTGGCTATGCATAGGGTGCTGCAATGAACACTGGAGTACGTGTCTTTTCGAGTCATGGTTTCTGCTGGATAGATGTCCAGGAGTGGGATTGCTGGATCAAATGGTAATTCTATTTGTAGTTTTCTGAGTAATCTCCATACTGTTTTCCACAGTGGTTGCACCAATTTGCATTCCCACCAGCAGTGTAATAGGGATCCTTTTTCTCCACACCCTCTCCAGCACTTATTGTCTGTAGACTTTCTGATGATGGCCATTCTGGCTGGTGTAAGGTGGTACCTCATAATGGTTTCGATTTGCGTTTCTCTAATAATGAGTGATGCTGAACATCTTTTCATGTGTTTTTTTTTGCCATCTGTATGTCTTCTTTGGAGAATTGTCTGTTTAGATCTTCTGCCCATTTTTTGATGGGGTTGTTTGTGTTTTTGGTATTGAGCTGTAGGAGGTATTTGTAAATTTTGGAGATGAATCCCTTGTCAGTCGATATATTTGCAAATATTTTCTCCCATTCTGTGGGTTGTCTTTTCATTTTGTTTAGGGTTTCCTTTGCTGTGCAGAAAATTTGAAGTTTAATTAAGTCCCATTTATTTACTTTTCTCTTTATTGTCATTACTCTGACAGGTGGATCTGAGAAGATGTTGCTGTCATTTATGTCAGAGAGTGGCCTATGTTTTCCTCTAAGAGTTTTATAGTAGCTGGTCTTATATCTAGATCTTTAATCCATTTTGAGTTTATTTTTGTGCATGGTGTTAGGAAGTGTTCTAGTTTCATTTTTATACATGCGCTGTCCAGTTTTCCCAACGCCACGTATTGAAGAGGCTGTCATTTCTCCAATGTATATTCTTGCCTCTTTTGTCATAGATTAGTTTACTACAGATGTGTGGGTTTAATACTGGACTTTCTATCCTGCTCCACTGATCTATATTTCTGTCTTTGTGCCAGTACCATACGGTTTTAATGACTGTAGCTCTGTAGTGTAGTCTGAAATCAGGAAGCCTGATTCCTCCATCTCCATTTTTCTTTTTCAGGATGTCTTTGGCTATTCTGGGTTTATTATGCTTCCAAACAAACTTTCAAATATTTTGTACTAGTTCTGTGAAAAATGTTCTTGGTAGTTTGATAGGGATTGCATTGAATCTGTAGATTTCCTTGGGTAGTATAGTCATTTTGATAATGTTGACTCTTCCAATCCAAGAGCATTGTATGTCTTCCCATCTGTTCATGTCATCCTTGATTTCTCTCATCAGCGTCTTACAGTTTTCAGAGTACACGTCTTTTGTCTCCTTAGGTAGGTTTATTCCTAAGTATTTGATTCTTTTTGATGTGATGGTAAATGGGATTGCTTCCCTAATTTCTCTTTCTGATCTTTCATTGTTAGTATATAAAAATGCAGTTGATTTCTGTGTATTAATTTTGTATCCTGCAACTTTGCCAAATTCATTGATGAGCTCTAACAGTTTCCTGGTGGAGTCTTTAGGTTCCTCAAGGTATAGTATCATGTCATCTGCAAAAAGTGATAGTTTAACTTCTTCCTTTCCAATTTGGATTCCTTTTATTTCTTTTGCTTTTCTGATTACTGTGGCTAGGACTTCCAAAACTATGTTGAATAGTAGTGGCGAGAGTGGACATCCCTGTCTTGTTCCTGATCGCAGTGGGAATTCTTTCAGCTTTTCACCATTGAGAATGATGTTAGCTCTGGGTTTGTCATAGATGGCCTTTATTATGTTGAGGTAGGTTCCCCCTATGCCCACTTTCTGAAGGGTTTTTATCAGAAATGGGTGTTGGATGTTGTCAGAGGCTTTTTCTGCTTCTATGGGAAGGATCATATGGTTTTTATTCTTCAGTTTGTTAACGTGGTGTATCACACTGATTGATTTGCGGATATTGAAGAATCCTTGCATCCCTGGGATAAATCCCACTTGATCGTGATGTACAATCCTTTTAATGCATTGTTGGATTCGGTTGGCTAGTATTTTGTTGAGAATTTTTGCATCTATGTTCATCAGTGAGATTGGCC
>PVHT020000141.1:1109834-1173009 GCA_004024745.2 Catagonus wagneri
GTTAACGTGGTGTATCACACTGATTGATTTGCGGATATTGAAGAATCCTTGCATCCCTGGGATAAATCCCACTTGATCGTGATGTACAATCCTTTTAATGCATTGTTGGATTCGGTTGGCTAGTATTTTGTTGAGAATTTTTGCATCTATGTTCATCAGTGAGATTGGCCTGTAATTTTCTTTTTTTGTGGTATCTTTGACTGGTTTTGGTATTAGAGTGATGGTTGCCTCAAAGAATGAGTTTCGGAGTGTCCCTTCCTCTGCAATTTTTTGGAAGTTTTAGAAGAATAGGTGTTAGCTCTTCTCTAAATGTTTGACAGAATTCAACTGTGAAGCCATTTGTTTGTTGGAAGTTTTTCAATCAGAGTTTCAATTTCAGAGCTTGTGATTGCTATATTCATATTTTCTATTTCATCTTGGTTTAGTCTTGGAAGATTGTACTTTTCTAAGAATGTGTCCATTTCTTCTAGGTTTTCCATTTTATTGCCATATAATTGCATATAGTAGTCTCTTATGATCCTTTGTATTTCTGTGATGTCTGTTGTTACTTCTTTTTCATTTCTATTTTTATTGATTTGTGTCCTCTCTTTTTTTCTTGCTAAGTCTGGCTAAGGGTTTATCAATTTTGTTGATCGTTTCAAAGAACCAGCTTTTAGTTTCATTGACCTTTTCTAAGGGTTTCTTCGTTTCTTTTTCAGTGATTCTGCTCTGATCTTTACGATTTCTTTTCTTCTACTAACTTTAGGTCTTGTCACTTCTTTCCTCTCTAACTGCTTTAGATGTAATGTTAGGTTGTTTATTTGAGATTTTTCTTGTTTCCTGAGGTAGGCTTGTATTGTTATAAACGTTCCTCTTAGAACTGCTTTTGCTGCATCCCAGAGGTTTTGGAGTGTCATATATTTGTTGTCATCTGCTTCTAGGTATGTTTTAATTTCCTCTTTGATTTCTTCAGTGATCCATTGGTTGTTTAGTAGCATGTTGTTTAGTCTCCACGTGTTTGTATTTTTCGGCATTTTTTTCTTGCTGTTGATTTCCAGTTGTAGAGCATTGTGGTCAGAAAAGATGTTTGATATGATTTCAATTTTCTTAAAGTTACTGAGGCTTGATTTGTAACCCAGGATGTGATCAATCTTAGAGAATGTTCCGTGGCACCTGAGAAGAATGTGTATTATGTTGCTCTTGGATGGAATGTCCTATAAATATCTATGAAGTCCATCTGATCTAATGCCTTATTCAGGGCCTGTGTTTCCTTATTGATTCTGTCTGGATGATCTATTCTATCCAATGCTGTAAGTGTGGTGTTAAAATCCCCCACTATGATGGTGTTATTGTTGATTTCTCCCTTTAAGGTTGTTAGCAGTTGCCTTTATATAATGTGGTGATCTTATGTTGGGTGCATAGATATTTAAAATTGTTATATCTTCTTCTTGGATTGATCTTTTGATCATAATGTAGTACTCTTCCTTGTCTCTTAAAAAGTTCTTCATTTTAAAGTCTGTTTTTGTCTGATACGAGTATTGCTACTCCAGCTTTCTTTTGATTCCCGTCTGCACGGAATATTTTCTTCCATCCTGCCACTTTCAATTTGTATGTGTCCCTAGAAGTGGGTCTCTTGAAGACAGTGGGTCTCTTGAAGACAGCATATATATGGGTCTTCTTTTGTATCCATTCAGCTAGTCTATGTCTTTTGGTTGGGGCATTCAGTCCATTAACATTTAAGGTAATTATTGATATGTATGTTCTTATTGTCATTTTGTTAACTCTTTGGGGTTTTTGTTGCTCTTTTTTCTTCCCTTATTCTCTTGTTGTCTCCTCTCACAAGATGACTATCTTTACTGTTGTATTTGAGTTGATTTTCCTTATTTCTGTAACAATTGTAGATTTTTGGTTTGCAGTTACCCTGAAGTTTTGATATAGGAGTCTATATATAAAGGAGATTGTTTTAAGTTGTTGGTTTCTTAATTGCACGTGCTTCTCCAGTGACCTGCATTTGTGCTCTCTTCTCACGATTTCTGATTTTGGTAGCATAATTGTGCATGGAAGATTTAGTATCTTTACTGTATATATGACTTTATTGGTGAGCCTTGACATTTGTGGTGTTTTTGTTTCTGGTTGTGGCCTTTTCTTCTCTGCCTAGAGAAGTTCCTTTAGTATTTGTTGTAAAGCTGTTTTTTTGTTGCAGAAATCTCTTAGCTTTTGCTTCCCTGTAAAGGTTTTGATCTCTCCTTCAAATCTGAATGAGAGCCTTGCTGGGTAAAGTAATCTTGGTTGGAAGTTTTTTCCTTGCATCACATTACGTATATCATGCCACTCCCTTCTGGCCTGTAGAGTTTCAGCTGAAAAATCTGCGGATAACTTTATTGGGGTTCCCTTGTATGCCATTTGTTTCTTTTCCCTAGCTGCTTTCAGTATTTTCTCTGTCTTTAATTTTGGTCATTTTGATTAATATGTGTCTTGGGGTGTTCCTCCTTGGGTTTATTTTATATGGTACCCTTTGCGCTTCCTGGATTTGAGTGAGTGGTTCCTTTCCCATATTAGGAAAGTTTTCGGCTATAATCTCCTCGAATATTTTTTCTGTCCCCCTCTCTCTCTCTTCTCCCTCAGGCACCCCTATAATACGGATGTTGGTGCGTTTAACATTATCCCAGAGTTCTCTGAAACTCAGCTCATTTCCGTTCAATCTTTTATCTCTTTTCTCTTCTGCATTAGTGATTTCCACTAATCTGTCCTTCACCTCACTTATCCATTTTTCTGCCTCCTGTATTCTACTGTTGGCTGCTTCTAAGGAATTTTTTATTTCAGTTATTGTATTTTGCATCTCTTCTTGTTTAATTTTTACATCTTGTATTTCTTTGCTCAGTGTTTCCTGTAAATTATCAATCTTTGCCTCCAGTTTATTTCCAATGTCTTGCATCATCTTAAGCATCAACAGTCTAAAGTCTTTTTCTGGGAGACGGATAATCTCATCACTGAGCTGTTTGTCTGGGCTTTTCTCTTTCTCCCTTACCTGAGTTATAGTTTTCTGTCTTTTCATTTTTAGAGCTTTTTGGTGTGGTGACCTTTTTGTAGACAATAGAGTTGTAGCCTCTCTTAGTTCTGGCCTTTGCCTCCCCTGTGGCTAAAGTTGGTATGAGGGGGAGCTTGCTCTAGGCTTCCCGATGGGAGTGATTGGTGCCTGCACACTGGTAGGTGGGGTTGATTCCTATTCCTCTGATGGGTGGGGCTTTGTCTCTGGGTGAGATTAGAGGCCGGCTGTATGCCTGAGGGGTCTTTAGGCAGCCTGTTTACCGATGGGTGGGGCTGTGGTCCCACCTGGATTATTGTTTGGCCTGGGGTTCTCAGGGCTGATGGGAGGGACCAGATTTTCCCAGAAATGGCCTCCTCCAGAGTAATGCAGCCTGATGAATATTCCCAAGAGCTTCACCTCCAATGCCCTTCCCCCACAATAAGCCACAGTCACCCGTTTTCCCAGGAGATCCTCCAAGAATTGCAGTCAGGTTCCACCCAGATTCTTATGGAGACTTTGATTTGCCCTGGGACCCAGTGCACATGAAAGTCTGTGTGCGCCTTTGAAGAATGGGGTCTCCTCTTTCCCCCAGTCCTGTGGAGCTCCTACACACAAGCCCTGCTGGCCTTCAATGCCAGATGCTCTGGGGACTCTTTCTCCCCTGTGCCAGATCCCCAGGTTTGGGGATTTGACGAGGTGCTCAGAACCCTTAGTACTTTAGGTGAGTCTCTGTGATACAGTTACTTCCAGTCTGTGGGGCTTCCCACCCAGGAGTTATGGGGTTGCTTCTATCATGTAATTGCCCCTCCTGTCTCTTGATGTGGTCTCCTCTGTCTTCTGGTGTGGAATATCTTTTTTGGAAGTTTCTAGTCCATTTGGTTGAAGGTTGCTTGGCATTTGGTTGTAGTTTTGTTGTTTTTTTGGAGAGAAGTTCAGCTCCAGTCCTTCTATTCCGCCATCTTAATCCAATCTCAACCCTTAGAAGATTGTTATGACGACCTGTGTTTATACGTATGAACACTTGTGAGGGAGGAAAAATAATTTTTCCTCTACTCGTCTAGGTTCTTGGCTGAGATATCCCTTTGTATTTTCTTAAAATAAATTTTTAGTTCCATGTTAGTGTTGCCGAAAATCAGTCTCTGTCCACCAGTGCTGAACAGAAATGTGTGTTGGGTTTTTAAATCACTGAGCCACATATCACTTGCATTTAATTTCATCTAAAAACTAAGATAAATCTAGGCATATCAGTTGTCAAGCACAATATATTTGTCATGAAATCTATTTTATGAAATCAATTTTACCTGTGAATGAGAATCTGTAAATAAATCTTCTATTTCCAGATCGCTGAATGGCTGATTCCAAGTTAGTTTCGGTGAATTTCTGTGCCTCTCATCTTCCAGTGAAACATCACAAGGATATTTTCTATCAACCTTTAAAATTTTTATGGAAAACAAAATAGTTACTGCATGCATTCTTTTCTTAGGAAAAAATCCAAACTAGGCCTAAAAAAAACAAAGCTAAAGAAAATTCATATTATTTCAAGGTACTGAATTTTCAACATAATAATATTATCCCTCAGGAATTTTGTGAGTGTCCTAAAATAATTTATAGTTTATAAATAACATTGTGTGATTTAATTTATAATGAAACAGTGGCAGGGCATGAAATCAATCTTTCTCTCCCTCTTGCTCTCACTCTCACTCTCTCTTGTTCTTTCTCCCTCCCTCATAGGAATTCAAGAAAAAAAAAGAGGGAAAAAAGTGACATTTGAAGAAAGGGTTCTGGGAAGATGGCGGCACAGCAGCATAGTTTTTTAATCTCTCTAAATTCCAGCATTAAAACAGATAGAACTAGGTAGAATGGAAGTGGGAGGGCTTTTGCCCAACCCAATAACAGGTGACTGAAAGGGATCCACTAGCAGTGGCTAAGTGCAGCTGACTCCTATGAACTTCTGGCAAAGGTGCCACACTCAAGAGAACTGCTGGGGTTAAATCAAGCAGGATAGGTATAATAGATGCAAAGGGAAGAGGAAGCCCAAGTAAAAATGGCAGAAGAGGGTATCTCATAAACAAAGTTTCCATTATTTTGAAGATTACACAAAAACAGCAGAAGAGAGAGAGCTCTGTGAATTTGGTGACACTATCCTGAATCATGCCATTTTTTGAAAGTGTAGGAAAACTAATTTCATATAAAAATGAGCAATAGGAAGGTATGAAGGTCAAATATAACACCAGAAGGATTTGCTAAGATACAGAAAATAACTGTAATCTCCCCAAATTAGCTAAAAAATGTTAAGAAAAGGATTTGAAACACAAAAGAACCTCAGGAAAAAAATTTACAAGTGGGGTAAAGCTCTGGAAAGAATTAGAAAAAAAAGGAAAAAATTATAGCAATGAATATTAAACTATAAGTAATATAGCAATAAATACAATAGAGTGTGCCCAAAGAGAAACAGAAGTGGAAGAGAAGAAAACAAATTTAATTTAATCTAATTTAAAGAGAAATGAAGAACCAAAAAGAATTCATGAGAAGTGACAAATACTGTAGCTAGATAAAGAAGATCCAACATACAGAGAGCAGAAGTCTCTTAAAGAAGAAATCCAAAGCAGTGAGACAAAAACACTAAAAACTAAAATTTTTTAACAACATTGTGAGACAAAACAAAAATTTTAAAACTACACTTTAGGAAAATTTCCAGAAATAAATTTAAAAAAACTACGTATTTAAAGAATCCACTGTGTACCTTTGTATGCTGAATCAGAACTACCACTATCAAGACATCATCTCCCTCCAGTAAACACAAGCATGACTAAGCTTCTATCTTAATAACAACCACAGTAGTTGTGATACTTGACTACTCACTAGCACCACCCAACATGACTTTTTCTTTTTTTCATTATGGCCACAGCCAGGGCATATGGAAGTTCCCAGGCTAGGGGTCAAATCAGAGCTGCAGCTGCTGGCCTACACCACAGCCACAGCAACATGGAATCCAAGCCATGTCTGTGACCTACACCACGGCTCACAGCAACGCCAGATCCCTGACCCACTGAGCAAGGCAAGGGATCAAACCCACATCCTCAGGGATCCTAGTCAGTTTCGCTTCCGCTGCGCCACAACAAGAATTCCAACATATCTTCTTTAATGCCCTTCTTAGAGTTAATTCAATTGCAAAATAATGTAAAGAATTTCAGTTACCAAATTTCATTAGCTTGTCTAGGACATGACTATATACAAATCTAACTGAAGTACACTGCAGTGACACACTGGATCCTTAACCTGCTGTGCCACAAGACAACTCCCATCTCCTTTTATTTTTAAGCTATTAAAAAAAAGAGCTTAACTGCTGGAAACCCTATCAAGATTAACGTTAGAACTGAAATAATGTCCCTAATTCTCTAATATAAATATTAGGAACCTACCATCATGCTTGATTTATCATCTAGGAACTAAAGTAATTTTTGAGTTAATCACTGGTTTTCACAGACTTTTGTCATGGAATCATGTAACTTTAGACTTGGAAGATATTAAAAGTCAAATTTTCAAGTCTTTACAATCATTTAGTAGAGTCACAATGTCAAAGAATAATTATTCTCTGATTACTACTCATTTATAACATATAACACATAGAGCAACAATTTTTAAAGCATGTGATTTTAATAAATATACAGTGCAAAACAATACTAAACTCATGGTCTTTCTGGGATGTGCCCAGAATCATGAGCAGTAAGTATCCTTGTAATTGAGAGATTCTCTGTAACAGAAACAGAGCATGAGGAATGACAGTAGGATAGACTAACTAGTTTGGGGAGGTATTTTTAAAAGAATTTGGTTTTATTTTATAAACTACCATATGCTTAAAATCAACGTTAAATAAACCTATGAAAAAAAGAATTTCCAGGCTACAGAATCAACATAAGGCAGAGGTAAAATTTAAGCTGACATTCCATACAATAAGCTACATAGATGGACTATATTCCTCTTTTACCGTTGTTTAAAAAAAAAGTCTTGTCTCAGATCAGATTTTTGAAGAGCAAAGGAGATAGAGCATAGATTTTAAAAAAATAACTTTATACCAGCATTTATAACAGTTCAAAAAATACAGCATTCTGGTATTAAAATACGCAAAGTGAATAGTTTGACACTATATGAAATTTCTACATATAATTAACACCTTGGTATTAGTGCTTACGTCTTCCTTGCTTCTCTTAGCATTTGAACAGCTCTCTTCAGAGTTGGGGAAATATCTCTTTTTGTTGGAATCACAGGAAGACTGGCATTGTATTCTATTGTCACAATCTTTTCCCAGGATCTCAATTGCCATGTGGATAAGGTATGTGTCAATGCTTTCAGGAACATATATTCTAATTAGTTTAATTTTATTTATATCTGTAAAAGATGAAAAAATATTCAAAAATAAATTAGACTGACCATTGCAGAAAACCTATGAACTGGAAACAGGGAAGTATTTTGTAGACAGGAAGGAGGAAGGAAGCAAAGAAAATGTTCCTCTTTCAAATGCTATCCCTTTATAGAAAAGAACTGGAGTAAAATACGGCCTCCTCACTCCTGGACCACCTGTACCCCTGCCTCTAAGACCCAAATCCGGTCAGGCCATGGCTCTGCATAACTTGTGTTTCATACTGCCTTGGGCAGGCTGACCTGAGAATCAAAACCACCATCCACAGAATTGTTTCTAAGGGAATGATGCTTCGAATTACAAATATCAATTATGAGTTAATTTTTTGAAAATAACCTACCCTTAAAATAGAAGCTAATTATAAGGGGGTTCTTTCAATGGACATTGTAGCATAATAAAACACATCAATTATTTAAAATGCCTATTAATTAAATAAGGTTTCTGGGAAAGATGGATCTCATTTTCAGACCTTATCTGCCTAACTTTCCATGCAAGTAAGTACTGAAAATATCTGTTGGTGAGTGAAATAATGAGCACCGCCTGCACCCCTTCAGTGGTTTGGCAGAGATCATATTACTCCTACCTTTGTGGCAGGTCCCTTGGAAGCCACCCTTAATTTTCCAAGTACATACACATAAGAATGAAAGAACGAAATTATTCAAAATAACATTGAGGTGCCTCATTAAATACTCTGTTTCATTTATTATTAAGTATAGTTAGAATCTCAACTCCATAAATGAAGAAGCTTAAAATCATATAAAACAGAAAAAAACTGAAAAAATCAAAAGGTACAGAATTCCTTAAAATATAAAGTTACAAGCACAAAACCTACTTAGCAAATAAAATAGCCAGAAAATAATAGATATTATGTCTCAATTCACAAATCTATTTTTAGGTATAAGATTATGTCATAATAAACTCTCAATTCAAGATTGTGAAAAATTTAAATGCAAACAAACTTGTTCACTGAAACACCAGATTATGTGATATGGCTACAGTTAAGTAAAAGATGAAAATAACGTCTCTGAATCATTAGTGTGGCATGTATACCTTCATTTCTGATTAAAATTTATAACTCAACAATGTTTCCTCCATTAAGAGAACAAGCAGTATTTTATCAAGGAAAAATGAGAATTAAAAAATAAAATTTCACATCAACAAATGATATATTACAGATTATAATTGTACAATCCTAAGAAATAAAGTTTAGGAGTTCCCGCTATGGCACAGTGGGTTAGTGATAGGGCTTGGGTCGTGAAGGCTCCAGTTCGATCCCTTGCCTGGTGCAGCAGGTTAAGGGTCCAGCGTTGCTGCAGGTGTGGTGTAGGCTGCAGCTCTGGCTTTGATTAGATCGCTGGCCTGGGAAATTCCATATGCCACCAGTGTGGCCAAAAATAGGAAAAAAAAAAAAAAAGAAAGAAAGTAAGCAAGCAAGAAAGAAAATTTAGAGTTCAAGGTTCTCATCTTAACTTTCTCAGTTCTGGCTCTTGAAATAAACTAGAATAACATGCTCTTTCATATCTTTTGTGCAACCTATACATACCATATATTAGTATACACATAGAAAGCTGGAAGAATTGTTTAATAAGTATAATTTAAAATGTCCTCTATTGTTCTTTGGAATTTTAATTTGTTTCACTCTGAATGAAAATTTATTTGCTATACTTGGTGTATAGTGGTAAAGACAATGCTTCAACTAATGTTTTAGTCACTCCTGATTAAATGACAAATGTTTTTCTCACCTCCCTGATATTTGTTGAATCAGCCTATATAATTACAGAGAATTTTTCATGCTTATATATTCTCATATTTTAATATTTCTTAATTTTGAAAGTTATCTAACATCAGAAATTCAAATGACTATAAACTCAGAATGTAGAGGGTACTTGATGTCATAGAGAATAGCTAATGATACACCAATATATTAAACCAAATAGAATTGGTTACCTTTATTTTACTAATCAATTAGAGGCTTATAAACCAAAATCCTGGTTGGTAGCAGAACTTTAACAGGTATAGTAAAAAGAAAAACTTGCTCAGTCATTAACCTTCACATGATATTGAAGCAATTTGTAACTCTCTAGCCCTCAGAGTTCTTTCTCTGCAATGGAGCAGGAGTAGGAAAGTAAAACTTTAATGACTTCCAGTTTCCTTTCCAAGTCTAAAATTCTATAACTTTACAACCATATGATTTAGAAAGCAAATCAGCAGCACCTCAATTCTTCACCACAGCCAAATAAAATAGACCGCGTCAATATTTCGTTGAATAATAACAGAATCTTAAACCTTCCTCTATCATTTTCCCCTGCCAATAATGAACAAAAATTAGAAAATCCATTCTGTGTCATTCAAGAACATTTGCCCAAGAATTTTTCAGGACTTGAAAAAAAAAAAGATTACTTATAACCTATCTGAATAATTAAAGTTATATATTTTTATAACATACAGTTTTGAAATCTCCCTTCTTGGACACTTATTTATTAACTTCATATTTGCTTAATTAGCCATGGAAAAGAAGAGAATATAAAGGTAATACTATTTAGAGGGTATTTTTAAGAAGCCATAAGACTGTATCATCTACTTCCTCAATCATCATCATATTCACCATCGCCACAACTATGACTTATGAAATACTTACCAAGTGCCAGAGCAGTCTGTGTAGTATCTAGTAATTTCTCACAATTTTGTAAGAGAAACAATGGTGTCCCTCACTGTTTAGAGATGAGGAAACTGAGGCTTAGGAACACTGGGGAATTGGCCCATGGTCACACAGCTCTGAAATGGTACAGCCACGGTGTGAAACAGATCGGTTGTCACCAGAGCCTTTGCTCTTCCTAAGGAGGCTAACCCCATCTATCAATCTTCAGGATTTTTCCCCCCTTTAATATATATATTTTAAATTCTACTGAAGTATAATTGACTCACAATGCTGTGTTAATTTCTGCTGTACAGCAAAGTGACACACACAAAAACAGACATCTGGATCAATGGGACAGTACAGAGAGCTCAGAACTAAACCCACATGCCTATGGACAATTAATCTTTGACAAAGGAGAAAAGAATATACAATGGGGAAAGACAGTCTCTTCAGCAACTGGTTTTTGGAAAAGTTAGAGAGTAAATCAATGAAGTTAGAACACACCCACACACCATACACAAAAATAAACTCAATATGTTTAAAGACAATAAGAAATGACACCACAAAACTCCTAGAAGAAAACATAGGCAAAACATTCTCTGACATAAATTGTACCAATGTTTTCTTAGGTCAGTCTCCCAAGGCAACAGAAATAGAAGCAAAAATAAACAAATGGGACTCAATCAAATTTATAAGCTTTTGCACAGCAAAGGAAACCATAAACAAAATGAAAAGATGACCTACAGACTGGGAGAAAATATTTGCAAATGATGCGACCAACAAGGGCTTAATTTCTAAAATATACAGTATATATAATTCTATAACAAAAAAAAACAACCCAATGGAAAAATGGGCAGAAGACCTAAACAGACATTTCTCCAAAGAAGACATATAGATGGCCAATAGGCACATAAGAAGGTGATTTTCATTGGTAATTATTAGAGAAATGCAAATCAAAACTACAACGAGCCTTCGGGATTTAAGGAAGGCAGTCAGATGACAGCAAACATGACTGTTAGGAAAAAGGAAAATAAAAACTGCACAAACTCTTTCAGAGAATACTGCATACTATCAGTTCATCAAAGACACATATTTCTCTAAGCACTGAGAGGTAATGTATATAAAAAGGAAAAAATAATTCTAGAGTATTACACTCAAGAGGGCATCTGAGTCTTTGCCTTTCTGTAAAATACTATTTCAATTTACACTGGCAAAAGAGGTTTTATACAATCACGGTTCTAATCCTACAAGTAATTACTGTGGTCCTTTCTCTGCCTTAATTTCTAGTACAATGACTGCTAAAGCTAGGAAGACTGGGGTGTGCCCACCCAGGAGAGCTGGCTACCTTCCTCACAAGATGTCTCAAAGCTAAGTTACCTTGGACATCTTATCACAGCACTGGATCTGGCCCTCAGGTTTTCAGATTCAGAAACCTAATTTAACCTTAACAGAGACACATTAACCAAGTTCACAAAAAGCCAATTCATTAATTTCCAATTATGAATTCACAATGATCATATAGGTAAGTGCCCAGATTAGAAAGACTAGAACATACTTTCCCTGTAGACAGATCTACATGGGAAATAGAATGACAATCAGAAAGCTAAGAAGTGATTGAGAAGCAGAATTAGTTGATAAGGCATCTCCCTCAAATAAGGTCTTGACATAGTTATCATCAGGCCCTTAAAATACATGGAAGTCTCATTGACCATGATTAGAAATCGCTTATTTCTTGCTTTTAAATAGCTGGCAGTATAATTTTCACATGGTATGGTACAAAGAGAAACTTTAGTTCCTTCTAACTAACTTATTAGATGACCACTGCTCAAACCAGCCTCTGTATCCCTCTTGTTCCTGTGCCAAGTTTGAGCAATGAAGAAGAGATGTAGATTCTTTGTTTAATCCTTCAGTTAAGTCTTGCTCAAACCTAGAATTGTTGCTGTCTTTGATGGTGACTTAAATGTCTTTGTTCTGGTGAATTAAATATTGTATTAATTATGCTTTCAAATATGACCTTTTTTTCCTTATTTCCAGATTTGGGGGAGAAGTGTATACTTATTTCTGAGTAGGAGAGGTGAAGTAGTCAAAAGTTCAAAGACTGGCACTGCAGCTTTGGAGATAAAGCTTTTTGTATGTGCACTGCTTTGTCTTGACAGTCTGAAAAAATTGATTAGATTTCTATAATTATAACACATCCAGTTTACATTTATACATTTAGGGAGGGAAATCCTAATGTACCTCATTTTTACTTCTCTTAAAAAAAAAAAAAAAAAACAGATCATTGGAGTTCCCACTGTGGTGCAATGGGATTGGCGGTGTCTTGGGAGCTCTGAGATGCAGGTCTGATCCCTGACCTGGCACAGTGGGTTAAGGACACAGCATTGCCACAGTTGCAGCTTGGATCTTGTCCCTGGCCCAAGAACTCCACATGCCATGGATGGCCAAAAAAAAGAGAAAAAAAGGAGGAGGGGAACAATCATAATTTTAAAATAGGCATTATTTATTTAGTTAGTTTTTTAGGGTCGCACCCGTGGCATATGGAAGTTCCCAGGCTAGGGGTCAAATCCGAGCTGCAGCTGCCAGCCTCCACCACAGCCACAGCAATGCCAGATCTGCGCCACGTCTCCAACCTACAACACAGCTCATGGCAACGCTGGATCCTTAACCCACTGAGCCAGGTCAGAGATGGAAGCCTTGTCCTCATGAATACTAGTCCTGTTCGTTCCTGCTGAGCCACACTGGAAACTCCCTAAAATAGGCATATTTTAAACTTCTCTGCAGGACAAACAAAGGGGCCTAATCTTCATGAGCACAGTTGAGGTCCTGCAGAAAGTGACAGAGGTGACCCTTCTACTAGGGGCCCAGAGACTTTGTCCATCCCCCAACGCCACAGTGACCAGCACTGTTGACTGTATGACAGGAAAGGCTACTTCAGTGAAACCAATGACGGAATCAGAAAGATTTAGAAAAATACTGAGTCAGTAAGCTATGGGGAATGAATGTGGGGGGCCAGGGACAGTGTTTTTTTCAAGTGAGGGGCAGAAATTAGAGACAGATGAAAATACACTGTGGGAAGAGTGAGGAAGTTGTAATCTGAAGCTGAAAAGGAAAGCAAGAGTTTCTTAGGCTCAGACTTTCCTGGGTCACAACGGGAAGAAAGACTGAACGATAAAAAGCATTACAAAACTAAAGTTTTCCCAGTAGCATAAAGGGTTAATGCTATCAGTGAGAAAAAAAAATTAGTGGATTGTTTACTTCATCTGGGTTCAATGACTCAAGTCATTAAAGCAGCAGGCTAGGGTCACAGTTATCACCTGAGTTGACAGGAGGGTTTCGGATAACATCAGCGATAATCTTCTGAACCTCTGGAGTCAGGCCTGCTCGCTCCATGTCGAGTGGGTAGCCAGCTTTCACCGCTTGGCACAAGTGCATACCAACAGCTGTGAGAGGCAGAATCCTTTTCTCAGCTACACCCTTCTAGAGAAATAGCAGCAAAACAACTAGTGAGTTTTTGGAAAGTTTCCACTGTTCTATATGTAAACACAATGTCCAAAACCTTCAGGTAGTAAATGTTCACTGAGAAATAAACACTGGACTAAACCTTCCCTTAAATTTTTCATTTTAACTATTTCTTGAAAGTGACTCACATTATACTACTTTTTATACTTATAGTGAATAAAAAAATCATCCAGTTTTAGCTAAGATATCAATCATTACCCCTCTGTAATTATTCACTTTACAAATCTATTATTGACAGAGCAGAGTCATTCTATGTAAGTCTAATAGCTGCCACAACCTTTTAAAAATATCGTAAACTGTAATCCAATAATCAATACACTTGAAATAATACATGCTAATTTATGTGAATTTCCAAGAAGACAAATCCTAAAATGCTTAGTGATAATATGGCTCCAAATGCACACTATAAAAGGTTCTAGAGAAGACTTTAAAAGGTGCTTTAAATTGGCTCTATTCATAAAATAATAATGACCATAACTGAACAAGGGCTGTCATCATTCACCTAGTAATGAATTTAACATGAATTGTGCTAAATTAAGAATACTGTTACATATTTATGGAGCTTTTAAACAAACAGAGCTCCAAATCCATCTAGGTAAGATGTATGTTAGCTAAAACATTCTTTTAAACATTCAGAAAATTAGTCAATCAGCTCTAAATTATTTCATGATACCCTCTTTTAATACACCTTGAAAGTCTGAATTTGAACTGTATTTCTGTGAATGTTAATACTTTCAGAGGAGAGAGCATCTAAAAACAATACTTTCATCCTTCAAAGGTAGGTTTTAAGTTACTTTCATTAAATGTCTACCCTTTTCCACTAGACGATGTGCACCATGTGTGCATAATATAAGGGTTATTTGATACCAGGCATCACATTACCTAAAACTAATTGTATTATTATTGCTCCTGATCAATTAGTCCTTGGGCATGTTTAATTTTGCAGTTAACTGGCAAGATCCCCTCAGACTCCTGGGAGGTATAGATAATTACACCACAATATTACACAATAATACTCAACCAGATAATAGCAAAAGACACAAATAAAGATATACCACTCTTCACATTTTTAACCATGAATATGTAATACAATCCATGAAACTTCAGATCCTGGCTAAGTATCAAAATACAATGTATTCAGAAGATGTGGAGGCTATTGCATATTTTCTTAGTAATTACATACAGTTCCACCATATATATAACCATATATACATATATGGTCAAATTGTGTATATACAAGCACATTTAACATGGACGTGGAAGTTACTGTTTAAATAAGAAACTTAACTTAAAATCCCTATTTATCATGTAATGTTTCAAAAATAGCACAATAGCATTATTTTGTTTCTTGTTTAATGGCTTTTGCACTCAATTAAAGAGTTTGACTATCTAAGTATAGCATCTATTAAGTGACTGAGACAAGCTACGGACTGTTTACTTTTATTTATATCGGACCTTAACCAAGGTTATTCTGAAAGTGTGTAAGGTAGCCTGGTGGTTGGAGACACAGAAAACAGGAAAAGCTGGCTCTGGACCATATTGCCTGATCCAAACCAACTTAACATTTGAGAGGAAAGGAATGCAAATTAGTGAAACTTAGAGGCAAGCCACATTCTGCCCTATTCCACTAAGATATACTCTCCATTTTGTATATTTTAAAAATTGCAACAGCCTAAGGATGCATGTCAAAACAATCAAGAAACATTAAATATAGCCATTTTTCACATTAATCATTTTTTTCAAAGAGCATCTTGGTTAAAAAAATAGAATATTACACTGGAGAAGAGAGAATGAAAAGCAAGTTTGTTGTTTGTTTTTTAAAACTTATTTCTAGCTTCTTGGAAATCCTTCCAGAGATATTCTATGTATTGTGTATACATACACAAGGATATGTGAATATATAAGCATGTGCATATATACATACACATTATTATGTGTTTTTCATGCTGCTCTGTTTCTTCCTTTTCTTACTTAATGTATCCTGAGATTATTTCTTTTCTTTTTTCTTTTTTTTTTTTTTTTTTTTTTTTTTTTTTTTTTTTTTTTTTTTTTTTTTTTTTTTTTTTTTTTTTTTTTGCTTTTTAGGGCTGTACTAGTGGCATATGGAGGTTCCCAGGCTAGGGGTCAAATTGGAGCTACAAATGCCAGCCTACGCCACAGCCACAGCAACGTAGCATCTGAGCCACATCTGAGACCCACACCACAGCTCATAGCAACGCCAGATCATTACTCCACCGAGCAAGGCCAGGGATCTAACCTACAACCTCATGGTTTCTAGTTGGATTCGTTTCTGCTGTGCCACAATGGGAACTCCCGAGGTTATTTCTTATCAGAATATATATTAATAGTTATTTTAGTCAGACTACTAATCCCATTTAAAAAATAAGAGTCTTAAAAATATGACTACTCCAATATTCCTAAGCTATAAATGTATTTATCAGTACTTCTGATACAACCTCTGTAAGATAATAATGGTCAAACTATACTTGCTGTTTTTACTTAATTGACAAAAGGAGGCTGCAGAAAAAGAAACTGACATTCTGTTCTAAAACTAATTATAACATGAAACAACATAAAATATTGTAGGCTTGGAAAAGAAATTTATCCCAAGCCACAATTTTAATATTGAAAAGCTGATGAAATACAATACACATTTAGATAAATTTAAAAATTTCCCCTCTAACTTGAAACACTTACCAAACACATTTTCTTTTCTTGGAACAAAGAATATGTGATGGCCGCAGACTGTGAAAGTGAACTTGCTTTATCTTTCACCACCAGACTTTTCTTCTGTTCTTCTTGAGGTTTTGTACTTGAAAAGAGGTCTGTCTAGAAAGTTTTAAATGTAGCACAAATAACCAAAAACAATTATCAATATAATGACAGAATCATTAGCTATTCAGGAAACATTATCATTAGTTATTAGGGAAAACAATAATACAAATAAAACCTCTAAGGAACACCCCAAATTCCATTTTTTATGAGAATCTCAAAAAGAAGTTTTTTTTTTAATTTTTTACTTATTGCTTTTAAAAGGTAAAATACGGTTAGAGGGAATTAGTTTTGAATAAAATATTTTTAATAACAAACATGGCTACAGAGTGAGAAATTCCTAGTCTTTCCTTTAAACCAATAAGCAGGAAAAAAATAAACTATAGTGTGGACCACACTGACTCTAAATTGGTCCCCCTGTCCCCCGGGAGTGAATACTGAATAAATGAATGAATGAATGAATGAATGCTTTAATTTCTATCTACATTTGAAAGTAAGATAATTTATCAATCTAAAATGTAACACTGGGAGTTTCTGTTGTGGCTCAGCAGAAATGAATCTGACTGCATTCACGAGGACACAGGTTCAATCCCTGGCCTCGCTCAGCGGGTTAAGGATCTGGTGTTGCCATGAGCTGTGGTGTAGGTCACAGTCTCAGCTCAGATCCTGCATTGCTGTGTCTGTGGTGCAGACCAGTGGCTACAGCCTGATTCGACCCCTAGCCTGGGAACCTCCATATGCCATGGGTTTGGCCCTAAAAAGATAAACTAATTAAAAAACAAAGCCTCTCAAGAAAATAAAGATACAGGCAATGTGGACAACTACTTTACTTATCACCCTAAAAATCAGATAACTAGTGGTTATAGAGGGGAGGGGGTGGGGGAAGGAGCAAGACAGGGAAAGGGGATTACAAGGTACAAACTACTGGGTATAAAATAAATAAGTTTTAAGAATGCAACGTACAGCACAGGAAATATATCCAATATTTTATAACTTTAAAGAGAGTATAATACATAAAAATATTGAATTACTGTATTGTACATCTGAAACTAAGTCAACTATACTTCGATTAAAAAAATTAGGTAACTGGAGTTCCCGTCATGGCTCAGCAGAAACGAATCTGACTAATATCCATGAGGACTCAGGTTCAATCCCTGGCCTCACTCAGCGCATTAACAATCTAGCCTTGCTGTGAGCTGTGGTATAAGTCCTAGACATGGCTGGGATCCCACATTGCTGTGGCTGTGGCATAGGATTCGACCCCTAGCCTGGGAATCCCCATATGCCACGGGTACAGCCCTGAGAAGACCCAAAAAAAAAAAAAAAAAATTAGGTAACTAAAATGTTTTTAAAACTAATTTACTACAGAAACTATCTGAATTCTTTTTCTAAGTGTCCAGCAAGGAAATGAAAATTAAAGGAGAAAATTCAGGAGTTCCCATTGTGGCGCAGCGGTTAACAAATCCGACTAGGAACCATGAGGTTGCGGGTTCGGTCCCTGGCCTTGCTCAGTGGGTTAACAATCCGGCGTTGCCGTGAGCTGTGGTGTAGGTCGCAGACACGGCTCAGATCCTGCGTTGCTGTGGCTACGGCATAGGCTGGCAGCTACAGCTCCGATTAGACCCCTAGCCTGGGAACCTCCACATGCTGTGGGTGCAGCCCTAAAATGACAAAAGGCAAAAAAAAAAAAAAAAAAGGGAGAAAATGCAGCTTTTGAAGAGTGTTTTGAAATTGTCAAAAAATGTTTATTCTCTTAGAGCTCCTGCAAACTACAGTAGTTTACCTGAACATTATTTATTTGACAGAAATGTCTGATAACTTCCAAAAGAGGGGCCAACATCGCAGCTTTGCCTTCAGAAACACCATCAATCTTTTTCACGTTTTCAACTGTAATAGGTCTGCCATTTAAAAAAAAATTAAAAAATAAAAAGTCAAGAAACTGCAGAAACATTACTCTAGCACAGAGCTGATATATATTTAGCTTCATACTGACACTCAACATTTCCAGCAACCAGAAACAATGTACTGACACTCAACATTTCCAGCAACCAGAAACAATGTATAAAGCAAGTAATCCTGTTTTATGATGTCTTAGAGGACAACTAAGAAGCTAAGAAACTCAGAAGAAAATCTCTTTGATTATTTATAAAGTTTTTACTTGTAACAATAAACTTGCTAACTTAGCCTACTTCAGGCTTTTAAGTCAATATTTCTTACTGTGTCCAATATGAAGGGAATGTAAGATGTCTTCTTTCTAAAAATCTGCCAATGTATCAAATATTCCTTTTCCTTTAAGTATCTTCACTGAATATTAAACTGAGGACTTTGAATATTTATTGTTAATGAAATAATTATTATAAGATAAAAGCATGATATAATATTACTAGAAAATTCTTCAAATTAACATCTCTTAGATGAAAATTAGCAACAGGAATAATTTTTCTAAAGGAAGTATAAAAGATGAATACAACTGCCAATCAACTATCTTTGGAAATAATTTCTTCTAAATATTAATTGACAACCTAGTGATTATTAGGCATTTTGTTAGGTGCTTTGGAAAACACAAAAAGATGACAAACACAATACCTTTATCACATAGTTTAAAATCTAGAAGACATAAGAATACCAAAAATAACCAAAAAATAAATAAAGCATTGTGTAGTAAGTGCCTTAGAATCATCTTTTAAATTTACATTTAAAAGTCCTTTATGAATTCCAAAGAGAGGGATCACTTCCATGGAAGAATTCATGGAACAAACAACGCTAAAGCCAGATCTGTTTTTTTGGTTTGTTTTGTTTTGTTTTCAGGGCCACATCCATAGCATATGGAGGTTCCCAGGCTAGGGGTCTAATTGGAGCTGAAGCTGCCAGCGTATGCCACAGGCACAGCAACATGGGATCCGAGCCATGTCTGCAACCTACACACAGTTCACGGCAATGCCGGATCCTTAATTCACTGAGCAAGGCCGGGGATCGAACCCACGTCCTCATGGATGCTACTCAGGTTTGCTAACCACTGAACCACAGCAGGAACTCCTAAAGCCAGATCTTAAAGGATTTCCTAACAGGAGTTTTGGGGAATCAAGGAAGCTACAAGCAGGAGTTCTGTGGCACAGCAGGTTAAGGATCAAGGGTTGTCACTGCAACTGCACAGGTTGCTGCTGTGGTGTGGATTTGATCCCTGGCCCGGGAACTTCCACTGCCTCTGGTACACCACTCCTCCCCACCCCAAAAAAGAAAACTACAAGGCAGAAGCAACATTGTAAATAAGAATATGGAAGGTGAAAAGGGGCCTTAAACAATCTAGGTTAAGATAAATCATTAAAATTCTATGACTCAAATGGAAAAATAGGTTCAAGTTCACAAGCAGAAGTCCTTGAATTGTGAACTAAAGAAGTTAAGACAGTGGGAAACTAGTTAAGCAGAAGTACAACATGATACAGAAAGATTAATTTGGCATTCATATATCAGATAACATTTAACAGAGAGAGAAAGAAAGAGTTACTGACTAGAGACTATTGCAATAGTTCAAGGGTAATAATCTGAACTCTCATGGTGTCACTAAAAGGAGCAAGAAAAACATAGACATATAAGGAATACTTAAACGATAAAGTCTAAAGACTGTATAATAAAAGAAAGACAAGGTAAAGAAGAGTAAAAATAACAACAGTAAACATATGTGATTAAGAACATGACAGTATGACTAATAAAAATAAAGAAATGATAAAGAAGAGTTTGGGAATTTCCAAGAAGTGCATGTAGAGTGGGTTGGTGGGTAATGACTTAGCTTTTATACTGGATTTGATTGCTAAAAACAGCTGGTTTCACACAGAAATGTGGGATTAATGCACAGCGAAGAGATCATCAGTAGCAACATGGGAGATTTGAGGATCACCTCTCAGATGTGACAGTTGGAGACAAAGTTACACTGTCACATAAAAATGTATTTTTCAAATTTATTTTGTTAAAATAAGTTAGAAATGGAGTTCCTGTTGTGGCTCAGCAGAAACAAACCTGACTAGTATCTATGAGGATGCAGGTTCGATCCCTGGCCCTGCTCAGTGGGTTAAGGATCCAGCATAGCCAGCAAGCTGTAGTGCAGGATGCAGACACATCTCAGATCTGTAAGCCAGTGGCTCCGGCTCCAATTCGACCCCTAGTCTGGGGACCTCCACATGCAGCAGATGCAGCCCCAAAAAGACAAATAAAAATAAAAATAAAATAAAGTAAGTTAGAAATACGCAAATAGTATACCTCATTTTGGCCATATCCACCAGTATCTTATTTGTTGCCAGAATAGCTGGAGGAACATCCATTTTATTGGCATGTTTCTGCCTGGCTTCTACCAATTTGCCATATAACTCGGTCTGAACAAAGAACACAGAAACAACTCAACATTTCTTAAAGTGTACTTAGAAAGATACAGTCCCTTTACTTTCAGATCTTCAGATCTTACATTTTTTCCTTAAGATGAAAAATAAACTGAAATCTCAGACTCATAGCTAAAGAACGATTTTTAAAATACTGGTAAGAGAATTTTAAGCACATGCAGAATCAGAACTACCTCCCCAAAAACTGTCTTTTTATAAAAGCCATACCTGAATCTTCTGTTCTTGAGCTGAAATAACAGGTTCTGATGACATATATTTTCTTGGTGATGGAGCCATGAAACTAAAACATTTAAAAGAAAATAAAAAATAAAAGCTTTTCTTTCTCCGAGTTTACTTTCCACCAAATGAGAATATCTTTCCAAATCAAGATTAACATTTATTTGTCACAATACCAGGAAGGCAACTGTTACTTAAATGAAAGCCTAGATTTTAAACATTCTGGATTATATTCCTTAGAACAGTAAAGTTAAAACTATATTTGAGTTCTTCACAAAACTGGTGTAATTAAGAACAGCTTTGCCCCATCCGCCTCCTCAAGCAAATGCTTTGAAAGAAAAGACTCCTTATCTACACTGAAGTAAAATAACATGTTTTTTTTTTAACCAAGAGGAATACAATCTATAATTCTTCCTGTGATAGCACTAATTTTTGGCTGTTGAGGAACATTAGCATAGAATTAATCAAATTATTCACAATTTTCTTCAAAATCAAACTAACTAAAAATAAGCCAAAAGGAGTAATTTTGTCTTTGACTCCTCAAAAGAAGAATTTAAAACACCCAATTAACAAATAACACAGTATGAAAGGTGGTAGGCAGCAAATGATATAGAAAACTAGTTTCTACAAGAGGCATTTCTCACTGATAAATTAATTATAAAGAGGAAAAATCATAAAAATGAATTTATATAGAATAGCCTATTTAACAGATATCAAATTTAATATGTGCTTTTGGGGAGGAAAGAGAAGAACATGTCTGATATATAAGAAATGTTTTAAATTTCTCTGTTGCAAGAATTCAAAATCTATGGTGTAAAGACTTCACTTTTACAATTACCAGATCCTATCACTAAAATAAGTAGATCTGAATATGAGCAAAGACAACTCCAGTTCAAAGAATTAGTCATATCAGTTGATTCAAGACAATTATAAGTTTGTTTTAAATAATATAATTATATTTACCTTTATCTTAGTATTTATGGAAATCTTTATACTAATGGACTATTTGCAAAGTGATATTTTAAATTATTTCACAAAAAGTTTTTATTGTATATACTGGCAAAATTCTGGGTATCTCTGAAGCAAAAGGTATATGTAGTAATTATTATTATTTTTTTTTTTTTTTGTCTTTTTGCCTTTATGTAGAACTGCACCCGTGGCATATGGAGGTTCCCAGGCTAGGGGTCTAACAGGAGCTGTAGCTGCCAGCCTTCGCCACAGCCACAGCAACACGGGATCTGAGCCGCGTCTGCAACCTTCACCACAGCTCACAGCAACGCCGGATCCTTAACCCACTGAGCAAGGCCAGGGATTGAACCCGCAACCTCATGGTTCTTAGTCGGATTCATTAACCACTGAGCCACGAAGGGAACTCCGATGTAGTAATTATCTGATAAAAAAAATTTTGCATATGAATGAGATTACAAGTGCACAGAAGAAAAGTTCAAAATATATAATGAATATCATCAAAGAGATAAGTGGAGATCCTGTATCCATGAATCAGGAAAAAAACTGCTATATATGATTAAAGAAAGAAGAAAGAGAGAATAGGAAATATTTCTTAGGAATTAAACACTTGATAACTAAAGTTAAAATCTCACTAGATGGGAGGCAATATAAAGTCAAGAAACTCTCCAAGAGAGTAAACAAAAAGAGACTGAAAATAGAATATAAAGATCAGTAATAGAAACACTAAAAAATAAACAAAGAAAACAAAAATATAATTACCATTAAGGAAAATTAAGGTAGTGGTAGCCATAATAACAAAGTTAACCTTAGTAATATACAATATTTGAGTAGATATAATAATGTAAAAACAAATTATTAATATGATCAAAGACTGAAATGCAATTCTGTTCCAGGGAAGGGGGAAGACTGAAGGAAAGGAAATGAGGGAAGGGGATATGGGAGACAAGGGGATATGGGATCTACCACTACAGGCTGTCCCAGAAAATTTCTAAAACTTGTTAAGTCAAAAAACAGTAATCTAAGCATGTTACTTTAGAAATATGGAGGCAACCTCACACCTGTCAGAACGGCCACCATCAAAGTCTACAAATAACATGGAGTTCCTATTGTGGCTTAGCAGGTTAAGAACCCAATATAGTATCTGTGAGGATTCAGGTTCGATACTTGGCCTCACTAAGTGGATTAAGGATCCAGCATTGTGGGGAGTTCCCGTCGTGGCTCAGCGGTTGATGACTCCGACTGGGAACCATGAGGTTGCCAGTTCTATCCCTGGCACCACTCGGTGGGTTGGAGATCCGGTGCTGCTGTGAGCTGTGGTGTAGGTTGCAGATGCGGCTCGGATCCTGCGATGCTGCGGCTGTGGCTGTGGTGTAGGCCGGCGGCTGCAGCTCCAATTAGACTCGTGGCCTGGGAACCTCCATATGCTGCGAGTGCGGCCCTAGAAAGTGCAAAAAGACCAAAAAAAAAAAAAAAAGATCCAGCACTGCCACAAACTGCAGCATAGGTCACAGACGCAGCTCATATCCAGTGTTACCATGGCTGTGGCATAGACCTACAGGTGCGGCTCTAATTTGATCCCTAGCCAGGGAACTTCCATATGCTATAAGTGCGGCTTTAAAAAGAAAAAAAAAATGTTTACAAATAACAAATGTTAGAGAGGATGAGGAGAAAAGGGAACCCTCTCATAATGTTAGTAAATCGGTGCAGCCACTGTGGAAAACAGTATGGAGGTTCCTCAAAAAACTAAAAATAGAGCAGCCACACTATCCAGCAATTCCACTCCTGTGTATACAGCCAGAAAAAAAAAAAAAAAAAAAACACTAATTAGAAGCGATACATGCACCCCAACGTTCACAGGAACACTATTTACAATAGCCAACATGTGTAAACAACCCATGTATCCATCAAAAGACAAATGCATAAAAAAGATGTAGTGTATATACATACAATGGACTATTACTCAGCCATAAAAAACAAATTCTACCATTTGCAACATACATGGACCTAGAGAATATTATGTGAAGTGAAATAAGTCAGGAAGAGAAAGACATATACTGTATGACATCACTTATATGTGGAATTTAAAAAATAATACAGGGGGTTCCCTTCGTGGCTCAGCATGAGGATGTGGGTTCAATCCCTGGCCTTGCTCAGTGGGTTAAGGATCCAGCGTTGCTGTGAGCTGTGGTGTGGGTTGCAGACATGGCTCGGAACCCGCCTCTGTGGCTGTGGCATAGGCCGGCAGCTACAGCTCCAATTTGATCCCTAGCCTGGGAACCTCCATATGCTGCAAGTGCGGCCCTAAAAAGCAAAACAAACAAACGAAAAAGTGAATGTATAGGCAAAACTGACAGGTTTTGCACTAAAAGGAAGAGGGAAAAGGGGAGGGCTTAGTTAAGGGTATGGGATTGAGAGATACAAACTGTTAGGTATAAAATATATAAGCACACTGTAAGTCAACCATATTCTTACTTAAATATATATAAGCAACAAGATATGTTGCACAGAACAAGGAATTACAGCCATTATCTTGTAATAACTTTTAATAGCATACAATCTGTAAAAATACTGAATCACCATGCTGTATACCTGAAACTAATATACTACTGTAAGACAAATATACTTCAATTAAAAAAAAATGAAGGTATTGTTAATAATAGCCCTCTTTCTTAGCCTTTTCCCCACTTTTTTTCAGCCTTCCAAAGAGGAATACACAATAAATATTAACAAAATATATGCTGAAAAGTTGTTTTTGAAAAAAAGAAATATGGAGACAAATAACAGGGAAACCAGCTGGATGATATGAGGGTGAATGCTTCTTTAGAATAAAGTGGGTTTGAGAAAGGTATGAACAGCTGTGCTTCGTTATGTGCTTTTAAATATCAAACTGACTTTGAAAACCATGTACCTGTACTATTTTAATGAAAATTCAAGTGGACTTTAAAACAACAGCTATTGATATGTAAGCATCTTTATTACTTCTGTACACTAAACCCATATATAGACAATTAACTTCTGGAACACTCCACGGGTGTCTCAAACTCAGTATGTTTATCACTGAACTCCTAATTAAACCTCATGCCCTACACATCCAACACTTCCGACCTGTCTTCCTCTTACATAGCCCAGTGAAGGAAATGGCAGCACTTATCTACAATAAAGACAGAAACCCAAGTGTCACAGTCAACACACACCTCTCTCTCCCTCTCCCTCTCTCTCTCTCTCTCTCTCTCTCTCTCTCTCTCTCTCTCTCTCTCTCTCTCTCTCCCTCTCTCTCCCTCTCTCTCCCTCTCTCTCCCTCTCTCTCTCTCTGTCTTTTTAGGGCCATACCTGCAACATATGGAGGTTCCCAGGCTAGGGGTTGAATCAGAGCTGCAGCCACCAGTCCACGCCACAGCCACAGCAATGCCTAATCCGAGCCATGTCTGTGAACTACACTGCAGATCACAGCAACACTAGATCCTTAACCCACTGAGCAAGGCCAGGATCGAACCCACATCCTCATGGATACTAGTCGGGTTCGTTACCACTGAGCCACGATGGGAACTCCCCCACCTATCTTTTCAATCACTAAGTCGTAACCATTCTATCTCCTAAATCTTACAAATCTGTTTTTCTCCACAGCCCACTTCCCTTGTCTAAGCTACCATTACCTCTCGCAAACGCCACAGCAACAGCCGCCATATCTGTGACTCTACAACTTTGATCCTCTTGCAACTCAGTCTCTCCACAGCTAGAGGCACCAATCACCAGTTGGCATGCTGGGGGTGCACAGGCCAAATCTATCTATTCTGGTAAGGTCTGTAGCTAAGAATGGCTTTTCTCCCCTCATTTTTTAACAGTTAAAAAAATCAAAAGAACATTTTTTGACATGTGAAAATTCCATGAAATTCAAATTTTCAGTGTCCCTAAATAAAGTTTTATTGGAACACAGCCACACTCATTCATTTATGTATCATCTATGGCAGCTTTGGGTAAACAGCATCCAAGTTCTGTAGTTGAGACCACATGGCCCTCAAAGCCTAAAATACTTACTCTGTGATCGTTCATGGAAATGAAACAATCATGGCTGCCAATCTCTATTCTCAATCATAAATTTGATCATGTCCCTGTTCTGCTTCAAACTTTTCCTTAGCTCCTAAATGACCTTATGATCAAGTCAAACGCTTGAAAGGAACTGTATACTCTGGACCCCATTTAACTGTCCAGTCTTCAACTTTACCACTCCCTTGCTTCTCTCTACCAGGGAATTGCTAGCGTACTGCTGAGTTCCTTCATCACGTCACACCCTCTCTTGATCTCAGGTTTCAGAATGTGGGTCATTCCTCTGCTCAGAAAACATCCCATCCCCTCACTTCACCTAACTTCTACTTAACCCCATGTGTGTTTCCAAACACAGTGTTACCACCTGGAACTGTAACTTCCTGTTTCCTGACCTGTATATCCCACTGGAATATAAACTCTGGGAGGGGAGTTCCTGTCGTGGCTCTGGGGAAACGAATCCAACTAGGAACCATGAGGTTGCCGGTTCGATCCCTGGCCTCGCTCAGTGGGTTAAGGATCTGGCATTGCTGTGAGCTGTGGTGTAGGTCGCACACACAGCTCGGATCTGGCATTGTGGTGGCTCTGGCGTAGGCCAGCAGCAACAGCTCCTATTTGACCCCTAGCCTGGGACCCTCCATATGCTGTGGGTGCAGCCCTAAAAAGCAAAATAAACAAACAAACAAACAAACAAACAAACAAACTCTGGAAGGGCCAGCGACTATGTCTCTATTATTACCCACTGAATCCCAATGTCTGGAGCAGTGTGCGCAACAAAGAAGACTACCGGTAAAAACACAGGGATTGTTTAAATGAATATTGAATGGGTATGTTGTTTTGTACACTCCTTAAAACTTTTGTTTACAAGAAACAAAATAATTCCATATGCCATATCCAAACAAAAAGAAATGTTCCTGTCAGATCCAAAGCAGTGTTATCTACCTAAGTGAGCAACCTATTAGCAAACCATTTTCTTTCACCTGATATATATGTGAATGAGGCCCATTTAATTTGTGTTTATGTCCTGACAGGTTTTTAAAATTCTCCGTCTTCAGATCTTTTGTAATGCTGAACATTCTCCACACTTTTATTAAGTCAGCAAGTCAAATACTAAGGTGTATTACTTTTATTCTCTACCAATCCTAATATCTACCATAGATTTTTTTTTTGAAAATCAAGTGGAAATATACATATTTTATACAAGTATAATTAAGTAAGGTTTAGATGCTAGAGGCTGAAAAAAACAGATTTGGAAGTCAGTTCTGTTATTAGATATATGCTACTGAACAAATTAGTTCACTTCTTAACTCCCAGTCTCTTCAACTGTAAAATGGGGAAAATAATAGAAACTAATTTACAGGTTAAGAACTAAATGAGGTATATTTATATAAAATGCTTAGCTTTTTTTTTTTGCTTTTTAGGGCCGTACAAGCAGCATACAGAGATTCCCAGGCTAAGGGTCCAATTGGAGCTACAGCTGCCAGCCTATGCCACAGCCACAGCAATGAAGTATCCAAGCCACATCTGCGACCTACACCACAGCTCACAGTGATGCCAGATCCTTAACCCACTGAGCGAAGCCAGGGATCGAACCCACAACCTCATGGTACCTAGTTGGATTCATTTCCACTGTGCCACAACCAGAACTCCAAATGCTTAGCATTTAACACAGAGCCTGACAAACTATAATACCCAGAAATGTTAGCTATTAAATTGATATTAATACCATCACTTTATAGCTCTACTTTAATAATATCAATATTGGAGGCTTATGCTTTAACTTTCTTTGGCCAGTGAAGTAGCCCAACATCTGATAGACTTTCCCTTTAGGAAAGAAAGAGAAAAAGTCTGATAAAGTGAGTATAGAAAATAAAAATGTGAATTCTTTACCTTTTTTTAGGAGTAGTACTCCCAGAAGAGATTTTATCAGATGCTTTGTAAGAATACATCTTCGTCAAGTTAGACTGCTTTTAAACACATTTAAAAAAGAGAGGAGTTTCAGAAAATTTTTAAATATGAAGAAAATAAGATATAAAATATCACAATAATTTTTCCTCTGACTAACCAAGTCATCAAATAAATCATCTGAAAATAAGCTCATAAATTATCAACTTCCAGGGTCTAAAGATAGTTAGAAATGAAATGTAAATATCTCGTTCCTTCCAAATCTATAAAGAACATATGATCAAGGAATTCCCGTTGTGGCTCAACAGAAATGAACCCGACTAGTATCCATGAGGATGCAGGTCCAATCCCTGCCCTCGCTCAGTGGGTTAAGGATCCATCATTGCCATGAGGTGCAGTGTAGGTGGCAGACAAGGCTTGGATCTGGCACTGCTATGGCTGTGGTGTAGGCCAGTCGCTACAGCTCCGATTCGACCCCTAACCTGGGAACCACCATATGCCACAGGTGTAGCCCTAAAAAGACAAAGAAAAAAATAAAATAAAATAGGAGTTGCATTGATAAAGAATGAAATAAATAAGAATCACTTCTTTAATAAAAACAAACCTTATTCTCTGAAGTTGATTCAACTGGTACTTGATTAGAGGAATATTGTTCAGTGTCCAAAGATATAGCATTAGAACTGAAAAATAATAAAATCAAATTCTCTTAAATGTTAAAAAGTAATTACCTAAAACATGAATCATCACACTTCCACTCTTAGAATGGCAGATGAGTTCATATTAACCTTTTTTATTAATATGTTAGAACTGATGATTTTTAAAATTGATCTTCCCCTTAAAGTTTAGATTTAAAGCTCTTTAAAGTGTTGTAAGTTTAAAAGAAAAACTGTTAAGCTATTGCACAACAAAGTGCTTACAGTCAATAATACTGTATTAAAAACTTCAGAGTTGCTAAGAGATTAGATCTTAATTATTCTCAACACACAAAAGAGCAATATTCAAGTGATGTGATAAATGCCATAATCACAGAACAATATATATATGTAACAAATCAACACACAATACATGTCATACTTACACAATATTATATGTCAATTATATCTCAATTTTTAACAAAAGAAAAAAAAAACCTGTCAAATGACTGATTACATGTACAGACACTAAAAAGTAGGCAACAACTTTATTCTCTCCCCTCTTTACAAACATAAGAAGGATCTATGGTATATCGATTCTTCAATATTGAGCCCAGTGCTGCTGCTTTAATCAATAGGAAAGCAGCTTTCTATACACTATGTGCAACTACTTTCTATCTGCCAAGAAGGCGTTTTATGGTTTATCTTTCTCCCTACTGACTCCTACCCCCAAAATGACTGAAAGAGGTAGGCGAAAACAACATCCTTACTCATTTTACCCTGTGTGGTGCCTGTAAATTGGTATGAGATGAATCATTTAAACAACAAAGAACTCAAGTGTTTTAAAAAAAATGAAAAATGAACCTTGGTAGAGAAAACTTCCTTGGACACAATTCTTCATTAGCTTGAAGGATGAGTCTCTGAGGAGATTCTGTTTTGGCTTCAGCAAGCCAATTTCTACCCTATTGAACACAAGAAGAATCTTTTAAGGCACAGGGAGAAAAAATGAAATCAAACAAACAGACTTCTATGTTGTTTACCTTTTTTGTAAGGACGGAAATCTTTGTAAATCTGCTTTTCCCAGGAACATCTACCAAGAACCCCTCAGTTACAAGCTGGCGGGAAAAAGCCTTCCACCAGCTCTCTGTGTGATCCTTGCCAGTGCCAAAGAAACTGTGACTGCGGTATTTATCTTCTAGACGCTGGGAACTCTGAAATTAGGAATAAAATCAGTTTCTTAAAATGCTTATTTAGGAGTTCCCATCGTGGCGCAGAGGTTAACAAATCTGACTAGGAACAATGAGGTTGCAGGTTTGAACCCTGGCCTTACTCAATGGGTTAACAATCCGGTTTTGCCGTGAGCTGTGGTGTAGGTCGCAGACACGGCTTGGATCCCGCATTGCTGTGGCTGTGGCATAGGCCAGCAGCTATAGCTCCAATTAGACCCCTAGCCTGGGAACCTCCATATGCTGCAGGTGTGGCCCTAAAAAGCAAAAAAAAAAAAGCCTAATTAAACAGGAGGAGGAAAATATAAATCGTTTACATTATATTTCAGCTTTAAAAAGACATGAAATTTTTATATCCATCCTACTTGCTCTGAACTCTTAAGTCACAAATAAATACATCCTCAAAAGAGTGCTCCTTGGAGTTCTCTTTTGGCACGCAGCAGGTTAAGGATCCAGTGTTGACACTGCAGTGGCTGGGTTGCTGCTGTGGCATGGGTTCGATTCCTGGCCCAGGAAATTCCGCATGCCATGTGCATGGCCAAAAAAAAAAAAAAAGGATATGAAATCAAAACAGTGTTCCTTTTCCATTTTAAATAATGGCAGGAATTTCACATATAAATCACATGCATTTCCCAGTGCATGAGTTTGGATATGTTTGGAATATTTAACCTTGACTGCTTAGACCTTTTATGCTCATATTAGAGTTTAAAAACAGTGATCATAATCTATAGCTCAAGACTAGAAGCACGGGTGTTAAGACAGTGTGCCACAGCTAGGAATTGGTGAATGTAGCACCACAACTCACAGTTTCCAGTGCATGGTTGTTGTTACTAGGCTTTACGCCCCCGATATTTTGGCAGAATTTACTTACTCATTTCTGATTTAGTAGCTTCACTGAGATATACCAGAAAGAGATGGTGCGTGCTAAACAGCTGACGTTTTGAGATATTTTCCTGAAAGTGAAGAGGATTCCGATGGGAGACTCTTCACAGCTACCAAGGTCTGGAAACGCTGGGGAAGCCAGCATATCACATGCAACTCTCTCGTCCTCTGATGGAATGACTCTCCTGCCCTTCACTCCCCACAGAGAAGTTTTTCCGTTCACTTTGCCCTCTGACTACCTCTTTCATCCAAACTACACAGCGAAGTACTACTTTTAAATGTGTACAGTACTATATGAACAGAGGAAGCTCTGAAAAATTGCTCCTGTCCAATGTATTTGTGGTGAATATAGCAGATAGAAATTCAAGGGTCATTCTACCCTTCTTCTATTGTGACTTCTACCACAAAATCTGGGACATTACAAATACTGTTTCTCAAGCTCCCTTTCAACTAGGTTTCTGGATGTGACTTAAGTTCCACTAAGTATTTCTGTATGTTATCTACAGACAGGAAGTAATGAGAAAGGCTACTTTGCTGTTTTTGCAGGTATGTATGGACTGTGAAGATCTTTGCTTTTTACAAGTGTTAGCAAAGAACCTTGCATGCAGCTACTAGCTTCCCAAATAACAAGAAGTGTTCATTTTGCTGATACAGATGACAGAAGGTGGCTCCCAAAGCAAACATAAGGAGAACCTTCCTGATTGTTACACTTCCCTATTCAGTGCAGTCTGGAGTCAATGGCTGCAGTGGGAGCTTCCCAAAATGACAGACAGTTCGGTGACCACAGAAGAGGGAGCTGCTCCCATGGCAGACTATTCTGCAATATAAACATATAACAACATTACAAGCCACATAATTTTTTTTTCTTTTTATGGCCACACCTGCAGAAGTTCCCTGGGCTAGGGGTTGAATTGGAGCTGCAGCTGCCAGTCTGGGACACAGCCACAGCCATGCCAGATCCAAGCCAAATCCACAACCTACACTGCAGCTTGCAGCAATGCCAGATCCTTAACCCACTGAGCAAGACCAGGGATCGAACCCACATCTTCACAGAGACTAGTCAGGTTCTTAACCTGCTGAGCCTCAACAGGAACTCCTATAAGCCATTTAATACCCAATAATTAATACCTTTTTGTTTAAATTAGCTAGTGTGAGCATGAGGTTCATAAAAAATACTATATTTTAGGACATATTCACGTTTCAAAAACGTGATTAAAACTATCTATAATTTCCCAATGGCTGCCTATAGTCAAACCATCTTTTATCAAAAATGTTATCTAATTCTGGAGCCATGATAAGGTTTAGAACTTTGAAAATGTGATCAGGAAAGAACATTTCATTTAATCTCCTGGTTATGCAAATTAATTACTCTGTTTTCTAATACAGAAAATTAAGATAACTATATATCTTAATAATTTTTCACAAAGGGCTTTTAAAGATTCTTATGTGAGGACCTATTTAGACCCCGAAAACAAAATTCTTAGGCAATATTTTTACTATTTAATTCCTAACAAAACTTGTCCTTTAAAAACAAAATTTTAAACTCCATTCACAACTCCTGGATGGCTTGTATAATCATTTACACTATTTTTTTCAATCCTATATAAGTGAGGAGAATCATGTGCTGCTGAAATACTTGTTATACATGGGCAAATATCTCTCTAAATAAACTCCAACAGTTTCAAGTTTAAAGTACCATCTTACAGACAACATTATCCACAAAGATATTGATTCTTCCTAAATTAGTTAAGGTGGACGATTCACTAAATTCTCAAAGGAATCACATTTATTATTTTAAGAATAATGTCCCAGTAGATACCAAGGTCAGTGAAACGGGTAAAAAAACTTGCTTTATTTTCACTGTAGTTAATGTCTATAAATTTTTGTTATGTGGTACTTTTTAAAAAGTTTTACACCTTATCTAGCAAGGGTAATATAAAATTTCACACAGAATAAACTTCTTAATTTGTAGACTCTCAGAAGAGACTGTCGGTATAATCGGTCTGAGTTGGTTTTCAAATTATAGATGAAATCTGATCCCTCTTGTGACCAGTTCAAGTTTGTCTAGGAGCCCACCTCCACTTATCTGTTGATACTGGATACTCCTGGATTACACCAAATTAAAACAAGGATAATTTTTACAAAGTATACACTCAACTGGGATATACAAGTTTTGAGGATGACAGAGACAGAAGAAATTTTCATAGCTCTCAATTATATTTAATTTATCCCTTACAACTTATATTCTTTTTATAAAAAAAAAAATATAGCAGTACTCATAGCAACTAAGCCAAGTTCTTTAGACAACACATCTACTGTTAAATTTCTAATCAATCTTGAGATTTAAGAAGAAGATTTTAAACTTCATTCAGAATCTAAAAACATCAGGACCTGAAGTTAACGTTTTCAACGTTTCACGAAAAATTTTTCACAACTGACTAACTTAATAAGTCCCTTTCAAAACAAAACAAAAACTCAGAAAGTAAATATTTACATGAAGTATTTGGCAATTTAACAGATAAATGCCGAACTTATTTTTTAAATTCTACATACAAAGTGGGAATTTTAATATATACTTTTAGTATAGTTTTAATAAATATACACAGGTGATTCTCTCTCCCATTTTGGTTTATTCAACTAATACCAACATATAATACTTAACTTTACAAACTTCTAAATCAGTAATACAATCATATAAACAAAAGGACTACAAAACCTCATATTTGTACCTGCAATTGTTAGCACAATGCTGACACACTAATCACTCCAAATATAAGGTAGCTGAATTAACTATTTATTCACTGGTGAAGGAAAAAAAAATCTTTCTTGGAATTTTAAATGCTTCAGGTAAGAAACAAAATACAAGGAAAGAAAAAATGTACTCCCAAATGTTGTTAGGAACTTAGACATTCACCAATAATCACTGCAATTAAAATTTTGCTCAAAAAGTTTACTACTTTTTTGGGCATGAAAAAATACAAATTTGTTCTAACTGTCCCTTGACACGATGAAAGTTTTTTCTTAATTATCCTAAAAAAAGACCAGCCTAGGGATTCATCCAACTGCAATGTAATAAATTCAAACAGTCTGGAAACAAGTCTTAATGACATACACAGATTTTGTCAAAAGTAATGAATGCAGTGCTTAACTGGAACTTAATATGACTAGTTTCTAGTAACTCAACTAAAGCTAAAGCTACAAGTGCAGTACAGCAAACCTCCGAAGAAAAGTGTAATAGGAGTAAAAGAAGAACTCAGAAGGTGATTCACAGACATACTTACAGATCCCCGGAGAAATAAAATCGGAAGCCCAATTCCAAACTTTTCTCCTAAGATGGTCACGGCAGATAAGAGCTGGAATGCTTGTGGACCAAAGTCCTGTGACATATCTTCTGAATCATCAGTGGGAAAGCAGTGATCCAATCTAAATAAAAACAATATGCTAAGAAAAGCTTTAGAAATAAAAAGATAGTGTGTAACAATTTGCCCCTTAAAAAAAATCTCAAATATCCCAACTGCTTCAGAAGTTACAAATTAAGTTCAATACATCCAAGAGCATGCAAAGTATGTAAAACATGAAATGTAAAGTATAACATAGCATCAAAGGTATGTTATATTGATGGTTCTCTTTCACAGAAGGTACCTTGGACCACAGACAGAAAAGAAGAAAGTTCACTCAAGCAAAGTGCAGGACTGTAGCTTGAACAGCTCCACTTGATCAATTATATAAATACTGGACTTTGGTGTTAGGTTTTGGTGGAAGAAAAGGTTTATTGCTCACCCTACACCCCAGAAAAAGTCTTAAACTGAAAAAATAAATCTCTTGTGCAATAAATTGCTAGTTTAAATGCTGAAGGCTGTAAAATAAGGCTAAGATTACAAACTTTTCATTTAATTCTACGTAGAAGTTAAATTCCTAAGCCATCCTTCAGGTAGATTTGAAATTATCACTAATACAAATGAGAATTCTTTATAGCACATTGAGAACAATCAGCTCATAGAGTTCAAGTACCTAATTCAGTAGCTTTCTTTATAATAAATAGCTTTGAGATAGCAGTAAGAATATAGTCAGTATTCCAAATATAATATTTTTTGGGAAAAGACTATACTTAGGTTTATTCTATTAATTTTAGTAGGATATTTAGCTCATGAATCTTCTTTTCTAATTTAAGTATTTAAGGTTATCAAATCCCACAAAATACCACCTATGCTGTAGCCTATAAGTTTGTAATATTAATATTACAAAATTAACATCATTATAATTATCACTAAGTTCTAAAAACATTTTAATTTCTAGTTTGAGACTTTGATGAGTTACTTTAAAGCATTATTTCAAATTTCCAAATGAAAGAGAATATTTGTTTATCCTCTTGTTTACTCCTAATTCAGTTGCATTCTGGCCAGAAAATGTGGTATGTTTGATACCAAGACATTGAAAACTTGAGAGAGACTACAGTACAGGGGTCAGGAAACTTTTTCTATAAAAGGCCAGAGAGTAAATAGCTTAGGTTTTGTAATCTCTGTGTCACAACTACTCAGCTCAACTCTGCAAAAACAGTCACAGATAATACATAAGCAAAAGGGCATGGCTGTGTTTCAAGAAAACTTTATTTACAAAAATAGGCCGCAAGTGGATTTAGTCCACAGGCCAGTTTGCCAACCCCTGCTTTAATACATAGTTAATTTTTATAAATATGCTGTCTGTGTTTGAGAAGTGCAACCTCTAATTCAGTGCTTCCCAGAGGACTGTAGATGTGCTGAAGGGTTAATCACTTCAGACCTTAAGGCTCTGGACAGAACCTGGCCTCAATTAGCCTTGTGTGCTATAAAGAATTATCATTAACTATGTGGGTCATGAAATAAAAATGTTTGACACACATTACTCCAATTGCTTGATACAGGCATCTATGTACTGAGTGTGTGATAAATCAAACATTACTGGAGTTCCCATTGTGGCTCAGCGAAAACAAGTCCAACTAGGAACCATGAGGTTGCAGGTTTCATCCCTGGCCTCGCTCAGGGGGTTAAGGATCCAGTGTTGCCCTGAGCTGTGGTGTAGGTCACAGACATGGCCCGGATCCTGTATTGCTGTGGCTGAGGTATAGGCTGGCAGCTGTAGCTTGGATGGGACCCCTAGCCTGGGGACCTCAATATGCCACGAGTGAGGCCCTAAAAAAAAACTAAATAAATAAAAAGCAAACACATTATTATATTGACCAGATTTTCTGTTGCTTCCTAATTTTTTCATTGCTTAACCTACCGGTAACTAAAAATTACATCAAACTCTCCTACTCTGGTGGTGGATTTGTTGGTTTCTCATAGCTGGTCTGCCAATTTATGCTTTACATATTTATAGGGTTTGTTTTTTTTTTTTAAGGTGCACAGAACAATTCTTTCCTCTTGGTGAAGGAACCATTTAGCACTGCATAGAGAACATTTCCATCCCTAAGAAAACTTCTTTTGTCTAATAATATAGCTACCACACCTAGTATATGGTTAGCTCAAGTAGATATGCCATTTGTATTGTTTTCTTTTAATTAATATATAGTTAGGAGTTCCCATTGTGACTTAGTGGTAACAAACCTGACTAGTATCCATGAGGATGCGGGTTTGATCCCTGGCCTTGTTCACTGGGTTAAGGATCCGGTATTGCCGTGAGCTGCAGTGTAGGTCGCAGAAGCAACTAGGATCTAGCATTGCTGTGGCTGTGGCGTAGGCCGGCAGCTGCAGCTCCAGCTGGACCCCTAGCCTGAAAAGCTCCATATGACACAGGTGTGGCTCTTAAAAATAAATTATATATATAATATATATATAGTTTCTATATATATAGTTTCTCTATATAATATATATAGTTAAATTGATTGTATATCTGTGTATGTGTGCAAAGGTCTACAAATTTCAACACATCCGTAAGATTCTTTTAACCACCACCACAAGCAGAACACACAACAAAACCGTCACGGCAAAATACTCCCCTGTGCTATTCCTTTGTAATCATCCAATCTCTGGCAACCATTAATCTTTCCTTCGTCCCTATAGTATAGTTTTATATTTGAAAGAATATCGTATAAATGGAATCACACTGTAGAACTGGCACTATTTCTTCTTTTTTGGGTAGAATCTGCTATTGAAACCATTCAGGCTAAGGAATTTTATTTTCAGAGGTTTTATAACAAGGATCCAATTTCTTTAATTGTCGTAGGATTATTAAGGTTCTGCACCTCATTGTGGGTGAGTTTTATTAGTGTGAGGTTTTCAAGGAATTGTTCCATTTCACCTAAAGTATTGAATATATGTGCACCGAATTATTCACAGTGTTTCCTTAAATCCTTTTAATGTCTGTTGGGCCTGTGGTGAGTGAAATTCCCTCTTTCCCTTCTGATATTGGTCATCTGTATCTTTTTTTTTCTTTTTAGAAGGTTTCATAGATTTTCTTAACCTTTTCAAAGAATGAGCCATTGAGTTCACTGGTTTTCTCTATTGTTTTTCTGTTTCTATTTCATAGATTTATGCTTTTACCTTTCCTATTTCCTTCCTTCTGCTTCCTTTTAGTTTTCTTCACTTACTTGCTTATTCCTAAGGTGGAAGTTTCGATATTAATTTGAAACCTTTCTATTATAAGTATAATGCTTTAATTTCCCTTTCAGTATTGCTTTAGTTGCACCTCATATGTTCTGTATCTTCATTTCGCTCCGTTCAAACTACTTTCCTGAGACTGCCTCTTTAACTAATGGATTATTTAGTAATGTGTTACTTAATTTCCAAGTGCTTGGATACTTTCCTGGAATTTCTAGCTTGACTGCATTTTAGTTAGAAAACATAACTCTGTATAAATATCAATCTGTTAAATTTGTTAAGGTTTGTTTTTTGACCCAGAATACAGGTCTATTTTCATGAACACCCATCCGCACTTGAAAAGAATGTGTATTTGCTGTTGTTGGGTGGAATGTTTTATAAAAGTCAATTAGGAATCTCCTATTGTGGCTCAGCAGGTTAAGAACCCAACATAGCATCCATGAGGATGAGGGTTCAATCCCTGGCCTCGCTCAGTGGGTTATGGATCTGGCGTTTCCACAAGCTACAGCACAGGCTGCAGATGTGGCTGAGATCCAACATTGCTGTGACGATGGCCAGCAGCTGCAGCTATGATTCAACCCCTAGCTTGGAAAGTTCCATATGCCACAGGTGTGGCTCCAAGTGTGGCCAGCTTGTTGACAGTCCTAATCATTCTTCTATTTTCTTACTGATTTTCTATCTACCAGTTTACTAGTTAGAGAAGATGTTGGAATCATCAAATCTAATTGTGGATTTCTCTATTTCTCCATCCAATATTGTGAATTCTTTGTTTAAGTATACACATATTTAAGTTAATGTGTTCTTGGACATAATGGCTATCTTTATGTGTCACTTTGGTTAAGCTCAGTTGTTTGGTTAAACACTAATCTAGATATTTCTATAATGGTATTTTGTAAATGAAATTAACATTTAGTTTTAAATAAAGGGATGACCCTTGATAATGTGAGCAGGTTTCACCCAATCAGATGAAAGCTTCAAGAGCAAAGACTGAGGTTTGCTGGACAACAAGGAATTGTGACTCAAATTTGTAACATAGAAATTCTGCCCAGGTATCCAGCCTGGCAGCCTGCTTACAGATTTCAGACTTGCCAATCCCCCAACTGCATGAGCCACTTCCTTGAAATCAACCTCTCTTTCACCACCTCAATCTGTGAGTCTGTGCACACGTGCATGCACATGATCATGCACATGTGTATACATACGCACATGTTTCTCTGGAGAACTTTGATACTTCGGTAAACTGATCCTTTAACCATTATATAACGTCCTTCTTTATCCCTGGTAATATTCATTCTCCAAAGTCTTCATTATCTGACATTAAAATAACAACTCTAGCTTTCTTTTGATTAATGTTTTGCATGGTACACAGTTTTTATCCTTTTTTTGTCTTTTTTGGGGGCTGCACCTCTGGCATATGCAGGTGCCCAGGCTAGGGGTCTAATCAGAGTTACAGCTGCCGGCCTATGCCACAGCCACAGCAAGGAAGGATCTGAGCCACGTCTGAGACCTACACCACAGCTTATGGCAATGCTGGATCTTTAACCCAGTGAGCAACGCCAGGGATTGAACCTGTAACCTCATGGTTCCTAGTCAGATTCGTTTCCACTGCACCACAATGGGAACACCGTATCCTTTTATTTTTAATCCACCTATATATTTGTAACTGTAGTGGATTTCTTATGGATAGCATATAGTTGGGTCATATTCTTAAACCGATTCTAAAAGTTCTTGCCTTTAAATGGTGTTTTAGACCATTTACATTTAATGTAACTATTCATATGTTTAGGTTTAGTTCTATTGTTGTACTGGTATATCTATTTAAACAAGTAAAATACTGCAATATTGTTTGTTCTGTCTTCTGTTTTAATAACTAAATTCATTATTTTGCATTTTAAAAACTGCAGCAGTGGAGTTCCCATTGTGGCACAGTGGAGACACATCCAACTAGTACCCATGAGGATGCAGGTTCAATCCCTGGTCTCATTCAGTGGGTTAAGGATCCATTGATGCCATGAGTGTGGTGCCGATCACAGACACAGCTCGGATCCCGAATTGCTATGGCTGTGGTGTAGGCCGGCTGCTGTAGCTCCCATTCAACACCTAGCCTGGGAACTTCCATATGCTGCTGGTGCTGCCCTAAAAAGCAAAAAAAAAAAACAAAAACCTACAGCAGTATCATTCAACAAAAATTCAGTTAAAAATTATTTGAAAAGGAAGGAAAAGAAACAATGACTTTTAGAACATCCACTAGAAGAAGAAAACTTTACCTGAACCTGCAATTATCGCAGCATTTTTCAGTTCCCATAATTCCCAAGGAGGCCTTTCGTAGTTGTTTGTCTTCAAAATGAGACAAGATGATTCTACCCAAGAGGAAATTTTAAATTAAATAAAAGAACAAAAACATATATGTTAAATTCATTGTTGAAAATAATGAGGTGAAATCATCATTAATTGATTCATCTGGGACCTCATTATTTGGCTTCAGCTTACAGAGACACAAAGAAACTTGCCTTAAAAATTCAGTACATATGTAACACCAACAAAATATTTCCTAAATACTTCTAATTACTTTTACAAAACTTTTTTCTTTAAGAGTACATCAACACATCCTTGTTATTAACTGATAAACAATACCTACTGTCGTCTACACCTGCTGGAATGAAGATATTTTTCCATCTTCGCCATCATTTTTAATTTGTATAATCGAAAGTCTTCACTGCGTATCTCACTAAGGAGATGCCTGTCAATTGAAAATATCACAGAAATATGTACAATTGTATTAGCAATTTTATTTCACATATTTATTCTGTTATTAAGATCTGTCATTCCCATTATACAATAAATTCTATAAAAACATGTATCGTATCTGCTTTTATTTACTACTGTATCCCCAGCACAGAGCATAATGCTGGGAACATAGTGGGTACTCAAAAAAAAAAAAAAACTGTTCAGTGATAAATAAAAACAAAACTGTATTAGATAGGCTCTCTCATCATTTTTTTTTTTGGCTTCGCCCATGGCATGTGGAAGTGCCCAGGCCAGAAACTGAATCCACACCACGGCAGCAGCTTGGTGGTGCTGCCGTGACAACACTGGATCCTGAATCCATGTACCACAAGAGGACTCTAGCATTCTCATCATTTTAATAAAATAGGCTAATAAACCCATGCAAGAGCTCAATTTATATAACTACATAGAGGTGCATTTTGAAAATACATCATCTCGGAAGCCCCATCAGTTACCACACACAAGTTTTTTCCTTAAATTTTTTTCCCCCAGGGACTGAAGGAATCAGTAAGTAAACCCTGCCCTTAAAATTTTGCAAGATGAAGTTTTCTTTTCAATATCAGTCTCAGGCAACATAAATGCCAACAAAATACCTGGTTAGCATTTAAGCAGAATGGTTTTCTTGTATCTAAACACTAAGCACAATATTTTTTTCATGGACGTCACTCAAGTACAGCACAACATGATCATTGACACATGGCCAAGGAAAGTCAGCATCCTCTCACAGAACTCACAAAGGAAACAGCAATGGTAATCACAGCCAAACTGGGATTAGTAGAACTCATATGGAATAAGCACCATGGCAGCATGGGAAGAAAAAGACATTAACAAAATAAAGGGTATCTGAAGTAACTACAGCTGAAGACATATCAAAACTTGAGAGAACCTGAGGAGAAAAACAGTACATCAATGAACAATTTTTGAAAAGTGTTCCAGAAGATCTATGTGACATTCCCAGTATAGTGCTGATCTACTTAATTCTTCATACTAGATGAGGTCTAGATGAAATGAGGTCGTCTCCTCTGGGTGGCAACACACCACAGATGTTCTTCTTAGACATCGTCCGTTTTCTCTTGGTTTTAAATGCTACTCTAAATTCTGGATGTTGCCTCAAACACTTTCAAAACACATATAAAGAAAGAAATCTGCAAGGGTAAAAGCAGATTAAAAAAAAATAAATGTTTTTACCTATTTAGGTTAAGGTCTGCTGGAGCCCAGAGTATGTGACAAGAACTTTGAAGTCCATCACGGCCAGCTCTACCAATCTCCTGGTAATATGATTCCATCTCCTTAGGAGCACCATAATGAATAACTTTGCGAATGTCAGCTTTATTAATGCCCATTCCAAAAGCTATGGTAGCTATGACACACTAGGAATAAATAACATGGTTTGAAAAACATTTAGCAGAAATAAAGCCTTATATATTTACCTATTGGTAAGAATAATCAATTCCTTAACTAAAGGCTCTGGCTTGAAATTGAAATGAATATAATTTTAGCCAATCACTTAAAGATTAAAAGATTATCTTCCCAATTTATACATTAAGGACCAGTGACCATAAAACAGGACTTCTGTTCCTTATCTATAAGAAATAGCACAGAGTGATTTTGCTGAATGTCTATGAATACAAGACACAAAAAAGGCTCTCAAAATACTTATTATATTAAGTGAATCTTTGGGTTATGATGAAGAAGTTTTATATTAAGATAAAAAGCATTTATAGACAAGTAATTACATAAATATATAATATTTGAATATAAATGAACTGACCTAACCAAAATTATGTCACAGAGGGAATGGATCTATTGGAAATAAAATGCAAAGCAGAAGTTAAGTTCATCTCAACTTGAGATGAAGACTGTTCCAGGCTTATAGTGACAGGGTGTGGATATACCTTGATAATGTTGATTTAAACCTACTCACATGGCTTGAATTTAAATTCTCCCAAATAATCCCTATGACACCCAGTGAACCCGAATTCTAACCCATATAGGAATCTCAACTGCAGCACCTCACAATAACTTCATCAATACCCTTCCTTTCTTCAGTTTTTCTCTTTCAAATCAATCCTAGTTAGAGTTCCTGGTCTAATGTTTCTCTAATACTATTATCTTGCTCAAAAACAGAGCAGTCTGTCAGAGTGGTTATCAAACTGTTCTGTGGAATTCTGAGGACTACAAGACATCCCCAGGGACTGACTTGGAAATAGAGAAGCTCCTGGACCTCTATCTCCTTCCCATCAACTTCAACAAGAATTATTCTACATAACCTGTTTTACTTATTAGATAAAATTTCATTTCAACAAAAACTCTAAGGCTAGGAATTTCCTGGTGGCCTAGCAGTTAGGGATCTGGCGTTGGCATTGCTGTGGCTCTGGTTCATTCCCTAGCCAGGGAACCTCTACATGCTGTAGGTACACAACCAAAAAACAAACAAGCAAACAAACAAACAAAATTCTAAGGCCAAAGCAGTCTGGAAAAACTGCAGGAACTTCACACCAATCCCAGCTTGACTCTCTGCAAGTTTTAAGACCTTCTATAACCTCTCCAAACAACACATTCAACTTTTTTCCCATGAGTCTCCACCAGGACCTTCCTGCCTTTTCGCCTATACTTTATGCCCTTCTTACTGCTCACTCCCTTTTCTCCCAACCACTGCAAACCAGCCACAATTTCCTGAACCCAGTATGCCCTCCCATATCACTGTGCCTTTGCACATGCCAGTCCTTCTTCCTGGAATTCTATAACGAGTTCCTCTTCCCTTATCATGCCCTGGCCTTGCATACCTCACAAACTTCTATTCACTTGTTCAGATTCTATTCAAATTGCTTCTTCCCAGGTGGACCAACCCCATGACACAACCTATCTTAACAGCCATTGTTCCCTCTTCTCTGCACCTAAGCACTAGTCTGTGTTCAAGCTGCCTTGTATTCTAGACTGCCATAGTTTTCTTACATATCTATCTCCTCCATTATACACTGATTCTCTCTGAGTGACTGTTTTGTGCTCGACACAAAGAAGGTATTCAATAAAGATTTCATAAATAAACATTAGAGAAATATCTATTTCCACCTTGGGGAAGAGACAGTAATAATGATCGACCTTCACACCTGAATTTCATCTCTCATAAACCTATGATGAACTTGCTTCCTTAAGTGAATACTCAGTCCTGCATGGTATGTTTCACAGGCTAACTTCAGTTTCTTAAGTTCAGCTGTAACTTGTTCTGTCATTTTTCTGGAACGACAATAGATGATAGATGGACCTTCAAATTCCCAAGCAGAACTAAAGAAAAAGAACAAAAGGGCAAATATAAATATCTATACAGGCTTCAGACCAGCTTAAATTTTATTTAATCTTCCCTTTCTTTTTAGGTTTTTACTTTAATTTCTTTTACATAATTTTTAAATTTTAATTTTCCTTTCAGTTTTTTACTAAAACTATGTTAACAAAAGTCTAAAACATTTTGGAAACTCAAATGTGGAAATACATTATGTTAAACCCAAACACCTCTGACTTCAGTTTTCTGTTCACATCAAAGTTAAAACCAGAGACAAGTTTACTTTTTGAAGCAGAAGCCTTGTTGAAAATCTATAAACTAATGGAAATGCAATTCCCATACTTTTGAAAATGCAAAGCATCAGATTAACAATTCGCTTTCATTTACATAAGAAATGTAAGTGAATATTTACATAGGAAAAGGAATAAAATTTATATTATATTATTCTTATTCCTTCTCATGACTGTAAAACTGAGTTTCTTTATCTGTTTACCAAAAAGCAAGGGCTATCAATTAATAGTAAAATATCATTATAGTTCAAAGAAGTATTTATTAGTAGTAATCTTGAAATTGATTGTTATATAAAATAACATATGTTAGAAAGTCTGTTTTAGAAACCTGTGCTTACTTACAAAAAGTGTAAATGATTTCTGCAGAACATTTATTTAATTCCTTAATACATTCATTTATATAAATACATTCATTTATGCTGATCTAAACAATATAAAAAGAACACATTATTTAGGAATTCCCTTCGTGGAAACGGATCCGACTAGGAACCATGAGGTTGCGGGTTAGATCCCTGGCCTCGCTCAGTGGGTAAAAGACCCGGCGTTGCCTTGCGCTGTGGTGTAGGTTGCAGACGCGGCTTGGGTCTGGTGTTGCTGTGGCTCTGGCATAGGCTGACAGCAACAGCTCCAATTAGACCCCTAGCCTGGGAATCTCCACATGCCGCGTTGCCATGAGCTGTGGTGTAGGTTGCAGATGCGGCTTGGATCTGGTGTTGCTGTGGCTCTGGAGTAGGCTGGCAGCAACAGCTCCGATTAGACCCCTAGCCTGGGAATTTCCACATGCCGCGGGCGCGGCCCTAAAACGACAAAAGGCAAAAAAAGAAAAAAAAATGCATTATTTAGATTTAGGAAAAGTCATTTTATTTAATTTTTAAAGCACTGATACAACTTCTTTTTTTATTTATTTTTGTCTTTTTAGGGCCGTATCCACAGCATATGGAAGTTTCCAGGCTAGGGGTCTAATCGGAGCTGTAGGTGCTGGCCTACACCACAGTCACAGCAATGTCGGATCTGAGCCAAGTCTGCAACCTATACCACAGCTTATGGCAACGCCAGATCCTTACTCAAGCCACTGAGCGAGGCCAGGGAATGAACCCACATCCTCATGGATACTAGTCAGGTTCATTACCACTGAACTCCCCTCCGATACAATTTCAATTTTCAGGAACCTAGTTTACAAATATACTTACACATCTGCCAAAAAATATATATATACAAATATTCACATCAAAACTGTAATAGTGAAAAATAATATAAATGTATGTGATCATATGCATTCATACTATGAAATATGAAGCAAATATTAAAAAATTATATATAAAACCTTTAACTATGTTAAAAGTCATTGAAAACTTAAGATTGGAAAAATCTGACAGTAATTTTACTCTGAGTCTTAATGAATAATCTACTCAAAGCAAGTTTTGACAGTGAGCAAACCAATTCCATGTCAAAAATTCATGGTAGATAACTCCACAGAGTGAAAAAAAATGCAAACTATGATTTTAAAAAACAAAAATCTCATTTAAAAAACATTTTTCAAAGAAGGAAAAATTGTGCACCAAAATGCGCATAGTGTAACATCCTTATGCATTAAGGCCTAATTTAAGAAAACATAGTTCCTATTGTGGTGCAGTGGAAACAAATCCAGCTAACATCTATGAGGATGTGGGTTCAATCCCTGGCCTTCCTCAGTGGGTTAAGGATCCGGCGTTGGAGTTCCCTTCGTGGCTCAGTGGTTAACGAATCCGACTAAGAACCATGAGGTTGCGGGTTCGATCCCTGGCCTTGCTCAGTGGGTTAAGGATCCGGCGTTGCCGTGAGCTGTGGTGAAGGTTGCAGACGCGGCTCAGATCCCGCGTTGCTGTGGCTGTGGCGAAGGCCGGCAGCTACAGCTCCTGTTAGACCCCTAGCCTGGGAACCTCCATATGCCGCGGGTGCTGCTCTACATAAAGGCAAAAAGCCAAAAAAAAAAAAAAAAAAAAAGGATCCGGCGTTGCCATGAGCTGTGGTGTAGGTTGCAGATGCCTCCTGGATCCTGTGTTACTGTGGCTGTGGTGTAGGCTAGCAGCTATAGCTCCGATTCGACCCCTACCCTGGGAACCTCCATATGCTGCAGGTACAGCCCAAAAAAGAAAAAAAAAAGAAAGAAAGAAAACATAAGATGTAAAAAATTGCAGAGATACTTTAAATGACAGGAGAAAATTGTAGAAAAAATGGACATACTGTGACACAATTTCTGTAGCAACCTAACAACAAAAACTGGAAGTGCATTTTGCACAGAATGGAGTTAAAAAACAGAAACCTATAAAAACTAAATACAAAAATATCAACAGTGATAATAACGAGGAATATAATTAGAAAAATATAATTACTCTTCAATTTATATGCATCTGTATTGTTCAAATTGATACTAACACTATGGATCACTTTTTACATTAAAAAAAAGGTAGAAAATACAAAAATTTAAACATAGAATAGAAAATTCAAAGTAGCAAAAATTCCTACTGATTATAGCAGTGAAAGAGCTTGAAGAAGGACCTCAGTCCTCATCTTCTTTAAGGAAAGAATTAGCAAAGAGACCAAGATTGTGAAGCAGATACAGGGTTTATTAGAAGCAAAGTACGTACGGCACATGGGTAAACTTGCAGAGTGAGTTGAGCCTAAAAGGGGTAGCTCAGATCGCTTATATCTTCTGATCACCCAGTCACGTTGCTTGAGCCCATATTTAGCCTGACTCGGGGACCTTCCTGGTGGGTGTGCGCATTTCTCAACCAAGAAGAATTCCAGCATGAAGATTTCTGGCAGGTTGGCAGGACACATTATGGGATAGTGTCTCCTCTCTCCTTTGGCTCCTCCCCTAGAGTTATGTCATCCAGAATCCCTTGGAGGACAACTGAGGACCTTCTCTGTGCCTGTGTTGGGCTGAAAAACCCCCGTGACCACAAGAATGAGGAAATTTTGGTTGCTTTGTCTCAGTGTCCAGTGCTGCTACTGGCATCTTATCTGAAAAAGTCAGTAGGAGAGCAGCTGCAACTGCTCAGACTGAGGCCCATCTATCTCACTACAAAAGGATTCATTACTTTACCAGGAGGTTTACTAAAGATTGATTATTTCCTCACAACAATTTCTTGAGGAGCGGGAAAAATCTATCATCATTTAACCATTAAATTAGGTAGGTTAGAAGGGCTTATCTAATTTAAATGCATCATGCATATAGAAAACAAATAAGATCAGAGTTTAAGAAACATGTTAGCGCAATAAAAATTATGAATACTGATAAATGGCAAAATTAAATTAAAAGATAAAATAAAAATCAAAGGTAATACTCTGAAGTTTTAATTTACCTTCCATCTCAGTGCTCACTAAGAGGTAAATTTCTATTTGCCCAAGATCTATAGAGAGCATTCTCACTTTCAGGGGCTCCCTGCTACCAAAACTCTTCTTGAAACACCGAAATTGGGTACAAAATCTTTGCTGATTTGCTTTTTAAAAAACCACTGTTATATTCAATGTCAAAATCTTTGAATGGTCTTGGATGTTAACCTAAGAAGTCTGGACTAAAGGAAAGAGGGAGCCACTAGAAAGGAACACCAATATTCAGGGAGGTGCTTTTGGGTGATAAATCTAAAGACTGTGTACAGATACAACAGGAGCCTGGAGGAGCAAGGAGGTCTGTTAGGAGATACTATAAATGCCTGAGCTAAAAAGTAATAAAGACCTCAGTTTGTAGAATTAACATGAAAGATAGTGAGAAGAAATCATTTACATGAAGTATCATGAAAGGACAACATAATCACAATGTCAGGGAAAAAGTTTCAAAAAGGAGAGTGTTACTAGGGGAAAGTGTCATAGAGACTGAGAATACTATAGATTGAAAAGGATCAAAGATTAGGAAAGCAAATAAGAACCTGACTGTGGAGACTCTAACCTAACCTACATACCCTTCTTCAAAAGAATGTTTTCTTTTAGAACAGAAAGGAAGTAATGTACGATGCGTATTCACTTTAGAGAAATCACTAGAGCAGCCAGAACATTCAGAATATTTTCATTACATTTTTGCTTTAATCTGCATATAGGACAGTAAATCAACAGAGAATCCTACATTCATTCATTCATTCATTTATTTATTTACTTATTTATTGTCTTTTTGCCTTTTCTAGGGCTGCACTCGCGGCATATGGAGGTTCCCAGGCCAGGGGTCTAATCAGAGCTGTAGCCACAAGCCTACACCACAGCCACAGCAACACAGGATCCGAGCCGCATCTGCAACGCACACCACAGCTCACGGCAATGCTAGATCCCCAACCCACTGAGCAAGGCCAGGGATGGAACCCGCAACCCCATGGCTCCTAGTCGGATTTGTTAACCACTGTGCCATGACGGGAACTCCACGAATCCTACATTTAAATTCACCCTAGGAGTTCCCTTTGTGGCTCAGTGGGTTAAGAACCCGACTAGTATCCATGAGGATGTTGGTTCGATCCCTGGCCTTGCTTAGTGGCTCAGTGGGTTAAATATCCAGCTGACACAAGCTGCAGTGTAGGTCACAGATGCGGCTTAGATCTCATGTTGCTGTGGCTATGGCGTAGGGCAGCAGCTGTAGCTCAGATCTGGTCCCTAGCATGGGAACTTCCATACACTGCAGGTATGGTCCTAAAAAGAAAATTTAAAAAAAAAAAAAAATTCACCCTAAAGGACCCCAACAGTTACTACAGAGTTTCCTTAACTCAGGATTGATCTTTTCATCCCTCTCTGAAAAGGGAAACACTAATGATGTTCTTTAAACTCTATTTTCCTAGATCTGCTTTGTGTTTGTATTGGTAGGAGAAATATTATTTCCATCTACTCTAACTTAAAAACACATTTTATACCATGAAAATTGTAAGCTTTCCCTGAGAAGACAGATCAGGGAATAAGGCTCAGAAACTTTCTTAGCATACGCGTAAAATGTCTCAAAGCACAGTAAATTGGAAGAAATGCTAGTGACAGTTTCTTCATCGGTAAAATGAAAACAATATGCAGTTTACAGAGCAGTTATATGGATTAAAGTAGATCAGTTATATAAAGCACCTCGGATAGTTCTTGATACCAGGACTTAAAAAGTATTTATTATTAAAATGACTTTTTAAATTTCCTAATACTCAAGTTAGTCATAGAATTAGTAAACTAGACAGAATTCAGATATCAGATATTTGTTTTTTCTGTTTGCCAACTACTTAGAGTGTATGTCCTCAAGTAACAGTACAGAGTATAAAAATATTAGAAGAGTTAGTTTCTACCTTTAAAACTAGACTATTTCCTCGTCACTATCCTGATTGTAATATCACAACTGACTTGAACCAAAGCTAAGCAGAATTCAAAATATGTTAAATATATATTAGAAAGAAATAATTTTTAAAAATAAAACGCATTTCTTTTAAAAAGAAGAAAATAATTATCAAAAGTTAGCAACCAATTCTCACCTTGTCTTCTGGACAAGAAACTGCTTCAGATCCTGAAGGATGTTTCCTGTTTTTGGTCCAACTTCTAAATACAAGTTTGGTCGATCAAAACCAGTACAGGTAATCTGAGGATCCTTCAGTTTTAAGCAACGTACAATGTCTTCTCGGACTGAAGAAGTTGCAGTAGCAGTCAGTGCAACAATTGGAACCTGAAATAAGTAACAGTTATTTTTAACAGAGGAGAGAGCTCATTAATTCCCACCATTTTTCCTGCCTTCTTAGAAAGAGACTGATGGACAATTATAGGAAGAACAGAGGAACAGGGCTAAAAAAGCAACTTTAAAGTTACTCTCTTTCAAAGAAGAACAACAGTTCCTTCTTACTTGTTTCTCAGCCACCTGAGTACATTATTCGCCTTCTTTTTTCTTTTTATGGCCACACTGGGGGCATATGGAAGTTCCCGGGCTAGGGCTCAAATAAGAACTATAGCTGCAGATCTACACCACAGCCATAGCCGCAGGCCACAGCCACGCAGGATCTGAGCCACATTTGCAACCTACACCAAGCTTGCAGCAATGCAGAATCCTTAACCCACTGAGCAAGGCCAGGGATCAAACCTGCATCCTGAGAGAGACAGCATTGGATTCTTAACCCACTGAGCCACAATGAAAACTCATTTACTTTTCTTGAACCAGAAATCATTCAAATAAATCACTAAATTAAGGGAGTTCCCATTGTGGCTCAAGGGGTTAAGAACCCACATAGTCTCTGTGAGGATGCGGGCTCGACCCCTGGCCTTGCTCACTGGGTTAAGGAACCAGTATTACCACAAGCTGCAGCATATTTTGCAGATGCGGCTCAGAGCCGGCATTGCTGTGGCTATAGCATAGGCCAGCAGCTATAGCTCCAATTTAACCCCTAGCCTGGGAACTTTCATATGCCACAGGTGCAGTCATAAAGAGAAAAAAAAAAGCACTAAATTCATAAGACATTTTTTCCTATTTAAAGATGTAATTATTTGTAAATTCATAAGATTTCTAAATGTAATCTCTTATTAAATTAAGCCCACTTATTAGCTATCTATTTCTCCTATTATGATTTTTTACATTTATAACAGTGCTGATACAAATGAAGGGAATGTTATGTCTTGTTTTATGAGTGGAATGTTAGGTCTCATTTTTTATTAACCTGTAATTCACAAATTGTAAACCTTCATTCACTGAAAATCCAACTATACAAAGCCCAAGTCTTTTTTTATCTCCTATATTAAATACGTTGATTTATGGCTTTTCAGATCTAAAAGAAAAGCTGTCAATGGCCTTCTCATATTACATGAGAAGAATGCACAAAAGTAAAAAACATCTTTTTTTTTTTTTTGTCTTTTTAGGGTTGCACCCAGGGAACATCGAAGTTCCTAGGCTAGGGATAGAATTGAAGCTGCAACTGCAACCTATACCACAGCTCTCGGCAATGCCAGATCCTTAACCCACTAAGTAAGGCCAGGGATCAAACCCACGTCCTCAGGGATACTAGTCGGGTTCAGTGCTGCTGAGCCACGACAATAACTCCTGAAACATCTAATATTAATCAATTTCCTGAGCAACCAAGACATGTTCTATTTTCAGTCTAGCAGAGACTTCTTGACTGGATTAGAGCCAAAGCAGGAAGCATAGCAGGTACCAGGAAAAGCATGAATATGTAATCTTTTAGAAATCCTGAAGTAGGATAACAACCCATCTCCCATAAAACTAAATTTAATATTGTTGTCACTATTATCATAGGGAGTTTGAATCAACTACACTATTATTTCATAATCAGAAAAACTGTCCCCATGCCATTAGTTGCTCTGTACCTAAGTTTACAATTTTCTTAATACTTTTTTTGGATCATCACAAATACAGTATTCTCATAACACAGCTCTTCAGATACACTGCATCAACCTCACAGATTAGTTGAAACAATTACCATACATTAGTGAAAATTTAAGTGCAATTCATTCATTCATTCATTCATTCATTCATTTTTGTCTTTTTGCCTTTTCTAGAGCTGCACCCATGGCATATGGAGGTTCCCAGGCTAGGGGTCAAATCAGAGCCGTTGCTGCTGGCCTAAACCAGAGCCACAGCAACGCCAGATCCGAGCCACGTCTGTAACCTACACCACAGCTCATGGCAACGCCAGATCCTTAACCCACTGAGCAAGGCCAGGGATCAAACCCGCAACCTCATGGTTCCTAGTCAGATTCGTTAACCACTGAGCCACGACGGGAACTCCTTAAGTGAAATTTATAAAAAAGCAATTATAGAATCTGAAAAACAAAATACAATTTATTAAAACTCTAAAATATTTTTACAATAAATATAGATTTAAGAACTAAAAATTATCTCAAAACTCATGTGAAAAATCAATTAAGTTCAGGAGTAGTATTTAAGTGTAAAAAATTATATCAAAATCAATGTGACTACGTAACTGGCATTTTCAAATTTTCTGTCCTTAAATTCTGTGAAATTATTTTAAAAATACAACCCCCCAAATTAACTTTACTGATTTCTGGCACACAATCAGACTGTTTGCTGAATTCAGAGAGTGCCTAACAACTTATAAATGAATAGGCTAATTTATAAAGAAGTTGGTTTCTCCAATCAAGGCTTAATATATTTGTATATATCTGTTATATGTCTTTTTAACAAATAAAAATATCTACATCAAAGATAGGGGTGAGGATAACGGAAGTTTAAACACAAGTTATTAGGACATGCACCTTCTCATCCTCAGAACAACAAAGCATTCTCATCAACGTAAGTGCTTTACTCAGTTTATAAATGCACTTATAAAATGCTCGTTGTTCAACTGCACATACAGATAATGACAGAAGTTTTCAGGATAGAGACTACAAGAAAAGAGGGCTTGGTTTACTTCTAAGCAATACAATGTATGAGCAGACAAGCAATGAATTTGTGAAAAGAAGGAAATAAGAATGATCCATGACACCTTTTGAAGAAGTTAGTAGAAAAATCAGGCAAAATAGCAGCACAGTAGTGCAAAAATCTGGTCTATGATCAGTTGCCTGAGTTCAATTCCTGTCTTTGTCACTAACTAGATGTGAGATTTTGAGCTGTTTACTTCACTTTCTAAACTTTGCTCCAATAACAACTACCTGTGAAGACCAAATAAGATAAAAAGTATAATATGCTGAACATAACTCACTGTACGCAATAAGCACTCAAGAAGTGTCAGCTATTATTGATACTATTAGTGCTACAACTGAAAAGAATTCTACTTGAGACCGCCAGAGACATGGGTACTACTCAGATTTGCCACTGACTCTGACAAGGGCTAACTTCTCCGGGCCTCAGTTTTTTATTCAAAACATGAGATGGAGAGGGCAACAAGATGTTAGCCTCTCTTCTAACTTAAATCCCACTTTGCACTGGAAACCCCTTATTCTAGTGACCTGTTATCAGGAAAAATCACTATAAATTCATTCTTTTCCTGCCAATATTTTAGAAAATCACAGTTAAGAATTTTGCTCCCACAACTGAGAAAACAGAACAAAGTAATGGAATATATTAAATTTAACGGAATCATATTTACTCTCACTTCAGAAATAAACACAATCTTTTCTCTTAGAAATGTTGATGCTTTATGACATTTAAAAATTTGGAGTTGCCATTGTGGCTCAGCGGGTTAAGAACCCAACTAGGATGTGAGTTCAATCCCTGGCCTCACTCAGTGGGCCTGGCTCAGTGGGTTAAAGATCCAGCATTGCTGTGAGCTTTGTGGTGTTGGTCACAGATGAGGCTCAGATCCCGCATTGCTGTGGCTGAGGCATAAGCCTGCAGCTGTAGCTCTGATTCGAACCCTAGCCTGGGAATTTCCATATGCTGCAGGTTTGGCCCTAAAAATAGAAGGGAAAGAAAAAAGAAAAGAAAAAAGTAAACAAAAGTTATAAACTAGGGTAAAGCGTAAAGATAACACACAAGCTGGTTATAAGAAAGGTGTCCATACATCCTGGTTCGCTCGGATGCTCCCAGTTTATCCTGTCATCCCAGCATAGTTATAAATAGGCTGCACCATTTAATTTTCAAAAGCAAACCAGTGTGGGTGATAAATTACCCTGTCATTCAATTATATCAGGTTCTTAAGTCATGGAACTCTTGTGCTTTACGCTGGTTTCTTTGGTAATAAGTACCAAGCTTTGTTAAAACAAGCAACAAAATATAAATTAATCTTGTGACTATAATTTAAAGAATGACTTATATACTTCAACAGTTTCGCACCTACCAATTTTAAGAACTGTAACTACTATGCTTCTAAATTTGGGTCATGCAGCTAATTCTAACTCTGCACTCCATAACAGTATGCTTTATTCATTTATCCACTCATTCCAAATTGTTACTGAGTGTCTACTATGTGCTGATCTTTGTAAAAGGACTGGGGAAAAAGTAATGGAAAGATCCAACATGTCTCTCATGTTCTTCATAGTTCCTCTTACTTGAATTAAATAGAATTTGAAGGCTGATGTACACCTATCTACCTGGGTGCTCTTTCTTTTTTTTTTTTTTTTGCTTTTTTTTCACGGCCGCACCTACAACATATGGAGGTTCCCAACCTAGGGCTCCAATCGGAGATACAGCTGCCGGCCACAGCCACAGCCACGCAGGATCTGAGCCATGTCTGCGACCTACAGCCCAGGGCAACGCCAGTTCCTTAATCCACTGAGCAAGGCCAGAGATTGAACCCAGAACCTCATGGTTCCTAGTCAGATTCGTTTCCACTGAGCCACGATGGGAACTCCCTGGGTGCTCTTTCTTGAGATTCATTTTGTCAGATTCTCTGCAAACAAGAATCTTTATGCAGAATGAGTTAGCGATTTTTTTTGCTATTTATTAACTTAGTGAAATAATACAGTGTGAAGCATGGCAGGTTTATACTAGTTGTCACAGTGTCACTGAGATTCAGAGAAAAAAAGCACTTTGAACAGTGAGGAAAATCAGAGTCTGACAACCACCAGGTGGCATTTCTCACCACTTAGCTAATAAAAAGGATTCATGAAAACACTAGGGAAAAAGGCTTTCTTGGCCATTGCCTGACAAACAGTCTGTGCTATAGTGAATCATCCCAAGAAATGACAATGATCCAATGGAGCCCACAGCCTGACCTAATAAAAGACTTAATTCAATGCTGAAAAGTATTTCAGAACTGCATAAAATATTTAAAAGTTCTCTAACACAATCCTTCTAGAATTAATGGCCTAGGAAAGGATTACAGAAAGCAATCTTCCTAGTTTCCAAAAGCTTACTTTAAACCATTCCATATTAATCGAAAGCAGTCCTCAAGGAAGGCTGAGCCTAGTGACTTTTGCCATACAAATATCTTCTCTATTACGGGTACTATTAACACTATTAGTCTTTCTATATTATTCACACTATTCCATACACCACACATTTGTTTGGTACCTGTTGCTCCTACTTTCATAGGTATGACTAAAGTCCTTTACTGGACTATATGCTACTTTAGGGCAGAAACTTTTTTTAAGTCATTTGCTTGAGAAACCAGTACAGTGTCCCACAGGGTAGCTTTGCCTGACTCTAACACTCACTGCCTGTGTGGGAAAGTTACTTCTCAAATTCTCAGCTTTCTCATCAGGATCCATTTATTCAATTACACAATTATTTATGAAACACCCACTTTGTGCCAGGTACTGTGGTAGATTTTATAAACCAGACCAGCAAAAACCTCTCCCCACAAAGAATATTCTAGTGTGGACCCACAGGCCATAGATAAAATATAAGATGTTAAATTAAACAGTGATAAGTGCTATTTTAAAAAGAGCAACAAAGGAGTTCCTACCATGGCACAGCAGTTAACGAATCTGACTAGGAACCATGAGGTTGCAGGTTTGATCCCTGGCCTTGCTCAGTGGGTTAAAGATCCAGCATCTGGCGTTGCCGTGAGCTGTGGTGTAGGCTGCAAATGCAGCTTGGATCCCATGTTGCTGTGGCTGTGGCCGGCAGCTACAGCTCTGATTCGACCCCTAGCCTGGGAACCTCCATATGCCGTGAGTGTGGCCCTAAAAAGCAAAAAAAAAAAAAAAAAGAAGAAGCAAAGGAATATGACGAAATGCAGATGGTTGAGGGATTGAGGGAAAAGGGTTACTCTGAAATGTTTAATGTGTTGGCCCAGGAGGCCTATGTGAAAAAGTAGTACTTCAGCAAAGACCTGAGGGAAGTAAAGGATATACCATGTGAACTACCAGGGTGAAAATTATTCAGCAAGAGGGAAGAGTAAGAACAGAGCCCTAAGGTAGGAGGACACATGGCACCTTTGAAGAATATCAAGGAGAACAAACAGTGTGGCTGGAAGCCGATGAATGAAGAGACGAGCAGCAGAGGATGAGATCAAAGAGAAAACAGAAAAAGGTCAGATCACTTAAGATATGTTGTGTCTGTCTTGATGCAGAGTAAAATGGTCTGCTAGGGTTTCAGCAGGAGACGTGGTCTGTCTGACTTATATTTAAGAAGTATCACTCTGGATGCTGTACAAAATAGACTGAGGAGGGAAAGAGGAAAACAGACCAACCAGGAGGGTGCTGGAATAGTCCAGGGGAAAGGAGACGGTGGCTTGTACCAGGTGGTAAGTAGCAAGGATCAAGAGACAAGTGACTGTATTCCGTACATATTCTGAAGACATCATGAGATTTCTTTACTGTTTATGTGGGGTAGACTGCTGAAAAAAAGAATGGTTGAAGAAAATTCCAAAAATCTTGGCCTGAGCACCAGGCCAAGAATGCAGTTGCTACTAAGTGAGATGGGGGAGACTGAGGGAAGAGCTCTTCCTGGTCTGGGATGGAGCAAAAAATACCAGGAAGTTGGGAATAGGTTACATTTGAAATGCCTGTTAGGCATCTACGTAGAGAGATGGTGCATAGGCAGCTAACGTTTATATAAGTGTGTGTTTACACATACATTAGCCTGCAAAAGGCTTTAAATAAAAAATAGTAGGGGGAGTTCCCGTCGTGGCTCAGCAGAAATGAATCTGACTAGGAACCATGAGGATGCAGGTTCAATCCCTGGCCTTGCTCAGTGGGTTAAGGATCTGGCATTGCCGTGAGCTGTGGTGCAGGTCGCAGATGTGGCTTGGATCTGGCATTGCTGTGGCTGTGGTGTAGGCCAGCAGCTGTAGCTCTGACTGGACCCCTAGCCTGGGAACCTCCACATGCCTTGGGTATGGCCCTAAAAAGACAAAAAAATTAAAAAAATTAAAAAATAAAAAAACAGTAGGGAGTTCCTGTTGTGGCACAGCAGAAACTAATCCTACTAGTATCCACAAGGATGCAGGTTCAATCCCTGGCCTTGCTCAGTGAGTCAAGGATCCAACATTGCTGTGAGCTGCAGTGTAGGTTGCAGATGTGGCTCTGATTCGACCCCTAGCCTGGGAACTTCCAAACGCCGCATCTATGGCCCTAAAAAGCAAAAAAAAAAAAAAAAAGTAATAACACCAAATGCTAGTAAGAAGGTAGAGAAACTGGATCACTCATACACTGTAATTATACAAACCTACATATGAGATAAAACTATATAAAACACAATGCACACACACAGAGATGCTTGTAAAACTAGTGAACGAAGAATAAACTGTACCAGTGTCATACTCCTATTGCTGGTATCAATTCAGGGTGACAATATAAATTTGGGAGTTGTCAGCATATAGATGGTAGCAAAAACCATATGTGGGATAAAATGACCAAGGAAGTAAGTACAGGAAGGAAAGAGAATGGGTCCAACGACTACAGTTTTAGGCATGCCATGTTAAAAGGGCAGGAAGATGAAAAAAAAATAAGCAGAGGAAACTGAGAAAGAAGAAATAATAAGGAAGGAAGGGAACCAGGGGAGTGTGCTAACCTGCTGGTAAGAGAAGAATTGTTTCAAGAAGGTAATGAAACTAGTGGTTGCCAGTGAGGGGAGGAGGGCAACAAGGAGGTGAGAGAGTGAGAGGCACAAACTAGTGGGTATAAGGCTACAAGGATGTACTGTACAACACAATATTTGTAATAACTGTACATGGGGTATAACATTTAAAAAAATATATGGGAGCTCCTGTCATGGCTCATTGGAAATGAATCTAACTAGCATCCATGAGGACACAGGTTCGATCCCTGGCCTTGCTCAGTAGGTTAAGGATCCGGCACTGCCGTGAACTGTGGTATAGGTCGCACACGTGGCTCAGATCCCACATTGCTGTGGCTGTGGCACAGGCCGTCAGCTACAGCTCTAATTGGACCCCTAGCCTGGGAACCTCCATATGCTGCGGATGCAGCCCTAAAAAGACAAAAAAATTAAAATTAAAATTAAATTTAAAAATATATTGAATTTTTCTTAATTTTTAAAAAAGGTAACGAACATATTTATGCTGCCATATTGTTATGAGAGTAAACCAAGATAAAAGCACTGATCCAAGGCCAGTCCCATAATTGGAGCTCAATTCGTATTACTTTCTCTTTCAGGATATACTTGCTGACCAGTTGGTTCAAGTTTTTTGTTGGCTTGTTTTGTTTTATTGTAATGTCTGCTCCAATCAAATTTTTATGAGCAGAGCTAACAAAAAAGAAGCCATATTGAAGACAGTTCTCAATAAGCATGATTAATAAGTAAAGAAGGTGAAGGAGACAAGCTATCAAAATAACAATTTTTAATACCTTTTCTAGGTTTACTCATACAAGCCAATTCCAAAATAAACCATCTGATTCAATTTATATAACATTCTTAAAATAATAAAATTATAGAAATAGAGACCAGATTAGTGGTCACCACGGGTTGAGGTTAGGGGTGATGAGAATAGTCAGTGTGCCCGTAAAAGGACAGCTCCAGGGAGCTTTATGGTACTGGAATAGTTCTGTAACTTGATTGCAGTGGTAGTTAAACAAACCTACATATGAGATAAAACTGTATAAAACAATGCATACACACACACACAGAGACACTTAGAAAACTAGTGAACTAAGAGTGAACTGTTACAGTGTCATATGCCTACTTAATGCAGTTCTGCAAGATGTTACCATTGGGGAAACAGTATGTAGAAACCCCTCATATGTTACTTTATTTTATTTTTTGTCTTTTTAGGGCCGCAATGCAGCATATGGAGATTCCCAGGCTAGGGGCTGAATCGGAGCTATAGCTGCCAGCCTACATCACAGTAACAGAAACATGGGATCCGAGCCACCTCTGCAATCTACACCACAGCTCATGGCAATGCCAGATCCTTAACCCACTGAGCAAGACCAGGGATTGAACCTGTGTCCTCATGGATGCTAGTCAGATGCATTAACCACTGAGCCGTGACGGGAACTCCTTTTTTTTTTTTTCCCTGTACATTACTTTTCTACAACCACCTGTGAAGCCATAATTTTCAAAAATTAAAAAAAAAAAAGTTGCCAACATTGTAAGTTTTTAAGCTATTAGTGTAAAACATGCCATTTGTACAGAACACTCACATAAAATTTTGCTGCTCTTTATAATGAGAAAAGAACATAGAATTCTCTAATACTAAAAGATTCATTTAAATCCCCTTAGGTCAGCTTTTTAGGTTTTTAATATGACACAACAAGGGGTAATGATGCTTTCCCAGCATTACAGAGTCAAAAGGACACATGCATGATGGATCACTGAGAAAGCACAGTGTCTAATCATTGTTCTAGGACAGCGCTCCACAAACTATGTCCCACAGACAAACTTGGGCCATAGCCTGTTTCTTCATGGTTGATGAGCAAGGAAGAGTTTTTACATTCTTAAAGGGTTGAAAAGAACAGAGAAAAAATATGTGGCCCATAAAGCCTAAAATATTTGCCTGGTTCTTTCAGAAAAAGTTTGCCAACTCCTGCTCTATAATATTCCTATAAATTACACACCAAACTTAGAACAAAGCCAAAGTTAGAATTTTAAAAAATCCTTTATCTTGCTTACATCATTCATTTGCCCTTCCATAGAGAAGGTGTCAGCTTTTTGGCCATTCCCCAATCCCAGACTCTCCCTTGGTATGAAAGTCACTTTAAGACATTGCACTTGGCAAAGCTTACCAATGGGAGTGCTGACTTTAGGGAGCCCAAAGTTCTGAATGAACCTCTAAAATCATGTCCCCACTCAGAAATACAGTGAGCCTCATCCACAGCAATGACTGTGATACCTGTAAAAAAAAAAGAAAATATATATAAATGGGGAAAATTAAAGTTCAAAAAAGTTATAAACTCCTCTAAATCATCATCACCATCTTTACTTAGAATGTATAAATATTACAGGAAGTAGAATAAATAATTCACATCAAAGTATTTGGTTCATATAAAATATAAGCATAGGTAAGACAAAAAAATCATTACTGAGAATAAATTAAATGAGGGGAGATATATATGGATAAAAGAAGGAAAGATACAACATATTTTTGAATTTCAGATTTTGTCATTATTCCTCAGAGAAATTAATTACTTACTATTTGTCCTCAAAGCTATCACTCATCTGCAATGATAATGCTCTAAAAATAAAGAGCTGTTCTATTTCTCTTTGGTAATACTTTCAATTTTATCTTATGGATTAACTATTAAAGAGACAGAAAGAATCAGCACATTTCTACTGAGATTAAATGCATCGCTGTTCATGACTGATCACATATTATATTGCAGAGTTCTTCTGAAATGCCACTTTTGGAAGACAGGGTGACAGAATGGTAGGTACAAAATAGTACACTATGTACAAAGTAGGTAAGAAGGAATGTAATTTATTCTTTCTTCCCCTCGTTACCCTCCTACTCCACTCCTATGCACAACACCCACAATCAAGAGTGTGTAGTAATGCATTTCAGAAGAGGGCCTTATTATATAACCATTCACTAAAATGTCTTCAGATATTTCAAAATAACGACAGTAGGGCTTTGGTCCTTGATTATCAAATTAATACTTAAGATAAACATAAATTTTTCCTTCAATGGGGATGAGCACTACTTGATACTTATCTGTTTATAATGTTTTGCCACTAGCAGGTGATTAAGGCCAAGTGCTCTAAAGTCAGACTACCTAGATGCATAACCTGGCTTACCATTTATACTACCTTAAGCGTGTTACTTAAGCGTCCAAGTGTCAGTTTCCCAAAGCAGATAATAGAAGTACCTAATAAATTTTTACTCTGAAGATTAAATTATACGATTCCCATAAAATGCTAAGACAGAGCCTGGCATAAAAGACAGATTAGTTTAAAAAAAAAAAAAAAACTATCATTATTATGGTTATCAAATGCCCACTGTGTTCCAAACACTCTTCTAAGAGAAAAACTAAATAAGTGCAATCCATGATTCTGGGGAGCCCACAACTCTAAAAGAGACAGACGTGCAAATAATTACAATTCATTGAGATTACAATAAGATTGGAGAAGAGAAAAAAGGAAAGAATAAAGAAACCTACTAAATAAGAGCAAATATAGATTGATTAGCATTAAAATTCTCTCTTTACTGCTGAGTGGCTGGGGAAAATTCAGTGTTACCATTACACTTACTTGGCTTTAGAAACTAAATGACCCAGATTTAAAATTGAATAGGTTAAAACTAAGATGATAGCTCCTCCCTTATTTAAAAACCTTCCTTAAAATTACAGGTTTGACTGACTAGTTTTTACTGGAGCTGAACTGTGTCTCTCAAAACCAGTGGAGGCAAGCTTCTGCCAACTCTAAATTCAAATATGCAAATCTAAGTGTCTGACCAGGTCCAGAACATATTTCATTTTGACACACCTGTCATTCAAGCCTTATTTCCAAAGTAACAAGACAAGTATAGGTGTGTCTGCTTTTTTTTTTTCTTTTTAAGGATACTAGTTGGGTTCATTATCAAAGTCACAAAGGGAACTCCCAGATGTGAAGGCTTTTAAGGTGTCTCTACATAAGATTCTGTTTGCTGCTTCTGCTATAAACCCATACTACTTAAATAAGAACACATCATAAAAATAATAAATCAGATTAGCTAAATGTCAACCTACTACACAGATAAAAGCATAGTCACTATTGCAAACATTCTGTAATTTCCTGCAAATAAAAATATTTCAGAAAGAATTTATCCTATTTTGTTCAACACTGAAAGCCAACCAAAAAGAGTATTTTCATCTATCTATGCAGAGTACTCAGCTCTAATAATTGCAGCGTTCATAATTTAATCCATTACAGAAAATAAAATAGAGAATGAGAACTACCTGTCAAAAGATCTAGGCAAATACTGAAGCTAATTATTGATTAGCTTATCCATATCCAGACCACAATGGACAGAGACCCTAACTTTTACAATAAAACCACAGAATTTATATATCTAGGTTTGCTGGGTTTAATATGAAGTAAGATAGTCATAAAAACTTCACACAACCTAACAGAAGAAACGCCAAATTTGTATCTTTGCAATTGTTTTCCATTAAAGGCAAAAATATAAATGCCAATAAGGGAGCTTAACAGCTAATGGGAGTTCCCATCATGGCACAGTGGAAGTGAATTTTTACTAGGAACCATGAGGTTGCAGGTTCGATCATTAGCCTTGTTCAGTGGGTTAAGGATCCAGCGTTGCCATGAGCTGTGGTGCAGGTCACAGATGTGGCCCATATCCCACGTTGCTGTGGCTCTGGCTTAGGCCGGCAGCTGTAGCTCCAATTAAACCCCTAGCCAGGGACCCTCCATATGCCACAGGTGCGGCCCTAAAAAGACAGAAACAAAACAAAACACAAATAAACAAACAAAAAAAACAACTAATGGATGCACTGTTTTGATAATATATTCAATCAAGTGTCAAGTTCTGCCCTCATTCTTTTGTTGATTCTTTTTTTGACCTCACCTACAACATGTGGAAGTTCTCGATCCAGGAATCAAACCTGTACCACAGCAGCAACCTGAGCCTCAGTAGTGACAATGCCAGATCCTTAACTCGCTTGTGTCACAAGAGAACTCCTTTTGCTGATATTCTAACATATACTACAAAGACATATATTTGTTTCCATTGCATTCTTAGAACAACTATTAAATGCTTTCCTAGAGTTATGCACAAGTAACCATCAAATGAGATGTTGCAATGTTAGAAACTTTACCTATTAGGAATTATTTTAATACATAATGATAAAATGAGATCATATTATATTAGAAACTAAAATTGGTTGGTTCAACTGAATGTTTGAAATTGCAGTAGCAGCCATAATTACAACTCCTTGATACCTGAGCCTATCCATCAAGAAAGGAAAAAAAAATGTTTTAAGAACAAAAAAATGGTGTCAGCGACTAATCCCATATTTACATTTTCTAGGAAATAGACTCTGACTTATTAACTATTTTTTTAAATTAATCATACTCACTGGTGGCAAATAGGCAAAGGTACTGTGGTTTCCAAACTGATTACACATCAGAATCACCCTGAAAAAACTGGATGCCAACAGCACTAAATCACAATTCTCAAGGCTGGAGGATCCTACATTTTTCTAAAGTCTGAAGGGTGATTCTCATGAACAACAGGATAGAGAACCACTACATTGATTTAATTCGGATTCGGACTGTGAAAAAAGGGAAGTTATAATTTCACAGAATCTAAGATTCAACAATATTTTTTAGCAGCACTTGTGGAATGCAGAAGTTCCAGGGCCAAGGACTAAACCCATGCCATAGCAGTGACCCACAGCAGTGACAACATTGGATCCTTAACCCACTGAGCTACCAGGAAACTCTCTCAATAATATACTTAACTTAAATGCCTACAATGTGCCAGTCATTGCACCAGGGAAATATAAGTAAATAATAACAGCTTTTTTCCCTGTTAAGTTTATAGTCTAGCACAAGAAAAGGTATATAAACAGGTAATTATAATGCAGGAGCCTAATTTCTATGGCAGAAGGAAGTATGGGGTACTACGGGATAGGACAAGAGAGACACCAAGTTGGAGAAGCAGAGATTTCCTGGAGGAGTGAGGATTTAAAATAAACCCTAACAGGAGTTCCCGTCGTGGTGCAGTGGTTAACGAATCCGACTAGGAACCATGAGGTTGCGGGTTCGATCCCTGCCCTTGCTCAGTGGGTTAACGATCCGGCATTGCCGTGAGCTGTGGTGTAGGTTGCAGACGCGGCTCGGATCCTGCGTTGCTGTGGCTGCGGCGCAGGCCAGTGGCCACAGCTCCGATTAGACCCCT
>PVHT020000141.1:1174009-1212671 GCA_004024745.2 Catagonus wagneri
GGTGTGGAGAAAAAGGAACCCTATTACACTGTTGGTGGGAATGCAAATTGGTGCAGCCACTGTGGAAAACAGTATGGAGATTCCTCAGAAAACTCAAAATAGAATTACCATTTGATCCAGCAATCCCACTCCTGGGCATCTACCCAGCAGAAACCATGACTCGAAGAGACACATGTACTCCAGTGTTCATTGCAGCACTCTATGCAATAGCCAGGTCATGGAAACAACCTAAATGCCCCTCGACAGAAGAGTGGATAGGGAAAATATGGTATATACACACAATGGAATGTTACTCAGCCATTAAAAGAAACGAATTACCAACATTTATAGCAACATGGATGGACTCAGAAATTATCATGTGAAGTGAAACCAGTCAGACAATTAGACAGCAACACCCAATGCTACCGCTTACATGTGGAAACTAAAAAGACACAATGAACCTTTTTACAGAACAGACAATGACTCACAGACTGGAAAACCTTGGTTTTTCAAATAAGACAATCTGGGGGGGTGGGGGGATGCACTGTGGGTTTGGGATACAAAATCTGTAAAATTGATTTGTGTTGATTATGTACACTTATAATTGAAATAAAATCCATTAAAGTTAAAAAATAAATAAATAAATACTCAATTTAATAAATACTTATAGGAGTTTCCATTGTGGCTCAGCGGAAACAAATCCGAGTAGGAACCATGAGGCTGAGGGTTCAATCCCTGGCCTCGCTCAGTGGGTTAAGGATCCAGTGTTGCCGTGAGCTGTGGTGTAGGCTGCAGATGCGGCTCGGATCCCGTCCAGGGAAAAAAGCTGTTATTATTTACTTGCTGTGGCTGTGGCATAGGCTGGCAGCTGTAGCTCTGATTATACCCCTAGCCTGGGAACCTCCACATGCCGCGGGTGTGGCCCTAAAACAACGAAAGACAAAAACTAAATAAATAAATACTTATAGATTCTATCATACCACTTACCAATATTAGCTTCAAGATGCTGGAGTAGGTCCAAGTTACCTGAACAGAATTCTGGAGTTAAATATACAATTCGGTATTTTCCTCTGTAAAAACAAAGAAAGAAAGAAACAGGAAAGAAAATACAAAAACAGTCACCCAAAGAATACAACTGAAAACCATAACACCTGATAAATTTTTAAATAATACATCATGCTATCTACTAAAAGCAAAACAAATGTTATATATGTGCATATATCCATATACATTGGCTCTTTGATTTCAATTCAATGCATCAAAATAAACACTGCAATACCAGTCAGGGAGTACTCGGCATTAATACCAGCCATTGGAAGCCAACTTCTGATTTTCAGCAGTTTAGCCCCAAAACTATAGTGCTTGAATTAAATGATCAAGCCTACAGAAAACCTTTTATGTGTTAGCAACCCACCCACTTACCACCCTCCTTGGAGAACAACCCATTATCCTACCCTTGATTCTCTCTCCATGATTAAACCCACAGCACCCATGCTTCTCCTGTGTATTCTGCTCTCTTGCCTACATCTTCTTGGGTCTGGGATATAAAGCGTAGGAGAGTTAAGTCACTTAGTCTCTATCCTAGAATCGGGGGTCTGACCAAGAAACAACCAGTCTCCAAGTGGCAAGTCCTGTAACATGCTAAAATAAAAGAAGCTGCAGAGCAGTCTATTTTATGACTAGAAAAGCAGAGAATGCTTACTTCCTCAGAGAGAAGAATGAGGAAGACACACAGCAGCTACAGATAAAACGAAAGTCCTAGTATATTTTTAATACCCATTCCAGTCTCCTCCTGAGAGCTGGCTAATTTCTTTTCAGAGGGATTCACAAGACATCCTTGTATTCTTAATATAAAATTCAACATTTGCTTAAACTAGCCTGACTGATTTTTATTCTGGGCAGACAGAATCCTAATTAAGACAATGTTTGCAAAATAAAGGTTAGGGCTAGGGCAAAATATGTATAGAGTCTCTTTTCCATTCAATCAAATGAGGACATAGATCAAGTTAAATAAAATGAAGCGACTTTGAAATATTTACTCTATTGTGTGCCAGACGTGGCATTTCCACTAGGAATTAGGAACAAAACACTTAAGAATAAAATAGATATGCTTTTAATCTCATGAAATTAACTCAATATTCTAATTAATATAGGAAATAGTATAAATAATTAGCTTTGATGCTAGACTGTCCAGGTTTGAATTTCAGTTCTACCTCTTTCAACCCAAGTGATCTTAGGCAATTATGTAACTTCAGGGTGCCTCAGCTTCTGCAGTGTAAAACAGTAAGAACTATAAAGACAGCTAATTCTTTAGATATCTAGGTTCCATGTAAACCTAGTCAAATCCCTGCTCGCATTTTAGCTGAAAAGGTGATTTTGGAATACTTATGGAAACACAAAGGACCCAGAAGAGGAAAAAAAAAAAACTCTGAAAGAACAAAATTGGAAGACTTGTACTCCTTGATTGCAAAGCCTAAACTAAGACACCAATCCACATAGACAAAGAAGAGATTGATAGAACTGAAAATAGTGTAGCAATAAACCCACATATATTTATTCAATTTATTTTTGACAAAGGTACAAGGGCAATACAGTGAAGAAAGGATAGTCTTTTCAATGAATGGAGCTGGAACAAATGGATATCCCTATGAAAAAAGGAAGGAAGGGAGGGAGGGAGGAAGGGAGGGAGGAAGGAAGGAAGGAAGGAAGGAAGGAAGGAAGGAAGGAAGGAAGGATTGTACTTAATACCTGGTATGATATACAAAATTTACACAAAATGGTTCATACCATAGATCTAAATGTAAAATGAAACTGTAACACTTCAGGACAAAATATAAAAGAAAAATCTTTGTAATCTTGAGTGAGGCTCCAAAAAGCAACAGAAAAAGCAAAATCCATAAAAGAACAAACTGACGAATTGGACATTATCAAAACAAAAATGGCTGCTCTTCAAAAAAGCTGTTAAGAGAATGAAAAGTCATAAACTTGGAGTTCCCACCGGGTACAGAGGAACCAAATCTGACTAGCATCCATGAGGGCACAAGTTCGATCCCTGGCCTTGCTCAGTGGGTTAAGTATCTGGCATTGTCCTGAGCTGAGGTGTAGGTTGCAGACGTGGCTCGGATCCCACATCACTGTGGCATACACCAGCAGCTACAGCTCCAATTCAGCCTCTAGCCTGGGAACTTCCATATGCTGCGGATGAATCCCTAAAAATACAAAAAAAAAAAAAAAAAATCATAAACTAAGAAAATGTTTGCCAATTATATATTAAAGATTTATATTCAGAATATATAAATAACTATAAAAACTCCTAAGAAAAAACTAGAATGAGCAAAAGATGTGAATAAACACTTCCTCAAAGATATACAGATGGCTAATATGTATATGAAAAGATGCTCAACATCATTAGTCATTACGGAAATGCAAATTTAAAACACATTAACATACTATTAGAATGGCTAAAATTAAAGACTGGCCATACCATGTGATGGCAGAGGAAGTGGAACTCTAAGACCTTGCTGATGGGAATGTAAAACGGTACAACCACTCTCAAAAAGCCTGGCAGTTTCTCAGAGTTAACACAGATTTAACATATGACTCAGAGATCCTACTCCTAGGCGTGCACACAAAAGAACTGAAAACATATGTTCACATAAAAATGTGTACACAAATATTCATAGCACCATTATTCATAACAGCCAAAAAGTGGAAACAACCTAAGTATTGAATCACTGATGAATGAACAAATAAAATATGGTATGTCACACAATGGAATATTATTCATCCACAAAAAGAAGTACTGATAACATTATGCTAAGTGAAAGAAGCCAGACACGTAACGGCACATATTATAGGAACCCATTTATATGAAATGTCCTAAATAGACAAAGCACTGAGACAGAAAGTAGCTTAGTGGCTGGAGGCAGGGAAGGGAGAGACAATGGGGAGTGACTGCATCATGATATGGAGGTTTTGCCGGGGGATGGGAGATGGTGACAAAAATGTTTTTGATAGTGGTGATGGTTGCACAACATGGTGAACATACTAAAACTCACTGAACTGTACATTTTTAAGATGATTAAAATGGTGAACTTTGCTTTTTTTTTTTTTGCTTTTTCTGGGGTTCCACACTTGGGACAGGAAGTTCCCAGGCTAGGGATCCAATCAGGGCTAAGCTACCGGGCTACACCACAGCCACAGGAATGTGGGATCTGAGCCACAATTATGACCTACAACCAGAGCTCACAGCAATGCCAGATCCCCAATCCACCGAGCCAGGCCAGGGATCAAACCCACATCCTCATGGATACTAGTCAGATTCGTTTCCACTGCACCACAATGGGAACTCCAAAATGGTGAATATTATATCACGTAAATTTACCTCAATTAGAAAAAAAAAGTTAGACAACTATCCACCACATGACCAGTCATTTCATTCCTTGGTTTATACCAATGACATGAGAATATACACACACAAAGACCTGTATATAAATATTCATACAAGCTGTATTGTAATAGCCCCAAACTGGATATAATCCAAATGCCTATCAACAGGTGAACAAATTATGGCATATCCATAGATGTAATCTAGTTAGCAATAAAAAGGAATGAATTATTGATGAATGTAACAACATAGATGAATCTCAAAATAATTAGGCTCTGTGATTTAAACCAGACCAAAAAAAAAAAAAAAAAGAGCACATAAACTGAGTTAGTCAAGTGTTTATACACAATTTTAGAAAACATAAGCTAATCTATAGTGGCTTATACAGAAAGCAGATGAGTAGTTACCTAGTGAGTGGGGTGGAGAAGGTAGGGAAAGATGGGAGGAAAGGAATGCAAAAAGGTCTGAGTAAATTTTGGAGACAAGTTTACTTTGTGTTTATTATCTGGATTGTAGTGATGGTTTCATAGGTGTTTATATGTCAAAACTTAGCAAATTATACACTTTAAGTATGTAAAATTTATGGTATGACAATTATATCTCAATAAAGGTGATTAAAATGTTTAGGGAGAAAAGCAAACATACATTCAAAAAAAAGATTTTATAGGAATATTCATAGCAACTTTATTAGTAATTGCCCAAAACTAGAAATAGCTTAACTGTCCATTAATAAGGAAATGAAAAAACAAATTACGGTAATTTCATATAACAAAATAATACCACTGATACATGCAAGAACATGGTGCTCAAAATATGGTGCTGAACAAAGGAAATGTTAAACAAAAGAGTCTCCATGGCATGACTTCCTCTATATGAAGTTCAGGGACAGACAAAACAAGAGCATGGTAGAAAAAACAGAACTGTGGTTTGCTTTAGGATGCTGAATAGAAGGACAGACTGGGAAGGAACATGAAGGGACTCCCTGGAATGACAATAATATCCTATATCTGGCTAAGGGTTTGGGTTACGTATTTGTATGCATTTATCAAAACTCAGTAAATGCATGTTTATGTTTATAAGTTTTAATGTATATATTAATATAAGTTAGTATACATATGCACAAACACTTGAGACATTATTCTTGTTTAGGAATTATGTCATGACAGGATTGAAGGGGAAAAAGATCTAGAATCCAATCCTGTTCAGGCCTTAATTCATTGGGTGACTTTGGGTATATTCTTTCTCTGGGCCTTGGTTTTCTCATCTGTAAAATGAAACAAAACTAGATACTCTGCAAGATCTCTTCCAAAATCAAAATTTTAGGTCGTTCCCATTGTGGCGCAATGGGATCAGCAGCGTCTTGGGAGCACTGGGACTCAGGCTCAATCCTGGCCTGGCACAGTAGGGATCCCACATTGCTGCAGCTGTGGCTTAGTTTGCAGCTGTGTCTTGCATCTGATCTTTAGCCTGAGAGCTCCATATGCCACAGGGCAGCCAAAACAAATAAACAAAACCAAAATTTTAAAATTCTGTGATTATAATTCTAGTCTTCTAGTCTAATAACTGACTATAGGCTTCCTTAAGTTTGAAAATTTTTTAAGAGTTCTATAATATACTATAAAAAGAAAGAACATTTTTAAATTATATGCATTTTGCCTATTTATTTAGTTATTGCTTTTTAGGGTTGTACATGCAGCATATGGAAGTTCCCAGGCTAAGGGTCCAATTGGAGCTACAGCTGCCAGCCTACACCATGGCCACAGCAACACCAGATCCGAGTCGCGTCTTCGACCTAGACCACAGCTCACAGCAATGCCAGATCCTTAACCCACTGAGCAAGGCCAGGGATCAAACCCGCATCCTCATGGATACTAGCTGGGTTCTTAACCCCCTGAGACACAACGGGAACTCCCTGCCCATGCATTTAAATAAAAATTTTGTGTACAAAACTCTCTCACATACCACAGACACCTGACCACATGAAGAGAAATCATATAAATTACTTACAATTTAATATCCTCTAGAACATTTTTTGACTGTGCTGATCCAAGAAAACAAGCTGGGATGTTGGACATTCTGTAAGAAGAAAAACAAATATTCTGGAACCATGTACACACTACACACGTCAACTTCATTTGTCAGTGAGAAGGAACAAAGAAATATAATGCACATTCTTCTTCTTTGAAATCTCTTTTCGTAACTCACAAATTTAATAAATTCCTTCAAGGGCTGTATTATTAGAAGATAGGTTGTTGAGGTGGGTTTTCAAAAAGATTGCAAGCTCAGGTTAAAGAGATCTAAATTTTTTTCACAACTAAAAAATACAATTCCACTTACATACTTCAAAGCAAGCTAAAGAAGGGTAACCAAAGGAGAAAAGAGTTTGGCCATATGCAGTGTAAACTGGCATTAAAGTTTGCTCTTAAAAAAATTTTTATTAGGGCCATCTGGTAGCCTCAAATAGAGTTTTCTAGAACTCTAGAAAAAAGGTAAGCTCTTCCACTAAAGTATCATTTATTACTAATGAAGATAAAGCAACACTTCTGTGTCACTGGGAACTAGATTTTAATATACATGATAAATCAAATATTTCCTTCATAGGAGGAAAAAAAAGGGAAGGGTGGTAATGTGGCAATGAAACCATTACTTACTCAAGCTGGAGCACTTGGTCTTCCATCAAAGAAATAAGGGGAGAGATGACAAGGCCAATCCCACCTACAGAGACAGGTGGGTACTGGAAGCACAAACTCTTTCCATACCCTTAAAATAAAAATAGTACACTCAGAGAAATAAAACTAAAACCCTGGGTGCTTTGATTTCCTCTCACAATGTACGTATATGAGATCGACAGTCACTACTAATGGCTACCTTCCAAAGAGCTGATTCATGCAATAAATGCGAGCATCTATCCTCAGCTCCCTCTCTTCTATATTGTATACCATTTGTATACGTATTTGTATTTTGAGAGTTTAGGGAAAGATGAAGCATTTCAAAACCTTTAAGTTTTATTTTTTTAAAGGATTAGTTATTTGCTCAAGTTCAACTTACCAGTTGCCATGACAACAACATTATCTCTTCTTTCTTCCAATACGGAATGAATCACTTTCCACTGAACCCTGGAGAATGGAAAGCAAAAAGCTGTCTGTTTTATCAACAAGAAACCCAAGGGACAAGTTGAAACCCATTTAATTTTTTCATTTCCTCTAGAACTTTTTTACATTTTTGAGCTTCACTAAAAATACATGGACCTAGAACTTTAAAACAAAAGCCCCATTTGACCAACCTCCCATTCGAACTGATCGAATAAATAGGATTTCTATTGTATATATATTAAGTTTTATTACATATATCTAAAGTATAAAATAAATTCCAAGCCTCATCTGAGATATCTGACAAAAATCACTGATTTAAAACAAATAAGAGAAATGCTCTAGGTGCAAGGACTGACTAAAAAGAGAAATGAAGGAACTTTCTGGAGTGACTGTAATAGCCCATATTTTACAAAGGATTTAAGTTACATGGGTGTGTGCATGTACAATTTGATTTGCAAGTATTAAACTTACGGATGGACCATTTCCCTGTGTGTAAATGTTAGCTCTAAAGTAAAAAAATAAATAAAACATAGGAGGAGTTCCAGTTTTGGCTCAGTGGTAACAAACCCAACTAGTATCCATGAAGATGCAGGTTCAATCTCTGGCCTTATTCAGTGGCTTAAGGATCTGGTATTGCCATAATCTGTGGTATAGGTCACAAATGTGGCTTGGATCCCATGATGCTGTTGCTGTGGCTATGGCTTAAGCCAGCAGCTGCAGCTCAGATTCAGACCCTAGCCTGGGAACTTCCTTATGCTACAGGTGCAGCCCTAAAAAGCAAAAAATTAAAATTAAAAAAAAATTAAAAATTAAAAATAACTATAGTTAATGATTTACATGCTGAAAGACTTAGGGGGAAGAGTAAGGCATCTACACTGGTGATACATTTTAAAAATAGAGAACAGATTAAAAGTGGATAGATAATATGTGATAAAGCAAGTACAGTAAAACGTTAACAGTAAGTTGATGAATATACAGGTATTCACAGTAAAAAAAAAAAAACTCTTTCAACTTATATCTTCAAAATTTCTTTTAATAAAATGTTGAGGGAAAAATCAATTGGAAAAGTGATCTTTCGGTATGCCTATAATGATCTCTTCTTTCTTATCTAAATGCTGGTTACACTGGGTCCCTACTTTGTAAAAATTCATTTATATGAACATTTATGTGCATTTTTCTATGTGTAGGACATAGTTCAATTAAAAAAGAAATCTTTTTAAGGTCAAAAGGAAAAAGGAAAGAAACGCTCCCATGAATTAAATTTTAAATTCAAAAAACCCGGAGTTCCCTTTGTGGCTCAGTGGATAACTAATCCGACTAGGAACCAACAGGTTGTGGGTTCAATCCCTGGCATCACTCAGTGGGTTAAGGATCCGGCGTTGCTATGAGCTGTGGTGTAGGTCATAGATGTGGCTCAGATCCTGCGTTGCTGTGGCTGTGGCATCGGCTGGCAGCTACAGCTGCAATTAGACCCCTAGCCTGGGAACCTCCATATGCCATGGGTGCGACCCTGAAAAGACAAAAAAAGACAAAAATAAAAAATATAAATAAATAAACGTACAGTTTTATCAAATTTACTTGTTCTTCATTTCACTGGTATTCATCTCATTTTAATACTTATAAATGTACCCCCTTGGATGTAAATATATTTTCATATGATAAAACTGATACGATTAACACTGTTTTTCAAACTACCGTCTTATGAATTTCTATTACATCAACATGCTTTGCACAGTAAGATGCACAAAACAGGAACACAGATACTTAATAAAATATAAGTAAACACTAGGACTAATATAGTAATGTATTTAAACTAGTTTCTACCCAGAGCTCTCTAAAGTAAGGAAAACCATTTCCCTCACTTATAAAAACAATCTGCAGACATGAATTTTATATAAAGATTACTTCAAAATAATTCTGTTGTCACTCAGAAATATTACAGTGTGGCATGTATAAACTAAAATGAAGTTGTATTTTTTACTATTCAATGGATGGATTATTAGCCTTTTTTCCTTGTGAAAAAATAATAAATATGCAATTTAATTAACCGAGATTATACTCACGGTTTAAAACTGGAATGGCCAAAGTATGTCTTGAGGCAATTAATTTGCTTTGAGGTAGGTTCTGGTAACAAATAGTCTTAAAATAAAGTAAAATGGGCATTTATGTGAAAAGAGAAGTACACAAAGTGAGAGGCAGTAAGTTTATTTCATAGACTTCTTTTAAAAGAATACAGTAGTAGGCATCAAAGGTCACTGTTCAGTCTTCTACAACCAGCCAATTTTGTCCTCTGGCTACCAGTCATGACTCCAGGTAAACCATTAATTAATTACCTAATACTAAGGATTAGAACTTTGTTTTGATTCATTTTGCCAGTCTCCCCCAAAAAATGTTTTGAAATTTGCTATACTTCTAAAAACTTACATTTAGAGCCACCTATGCAAGCAAAACACTAATCCAAATTTTAAAATACAACCTACTTTCAATTAATAGCAAGCAAAAATTATATTACTGTCACAAATAAAATCTACAGATAAAAACAGAATCTCCATTTTAACTACCACTCCACCAAATCTCTGACCAAAATTCCAACTGCATAGCAGAAAGGAGCTATGTTAATTTTATCATACTGATTTTCATTTTTTCATCAAGTGCAGGGGTTCATAAATGACCAAGAAAGAGCAAAGCAAAAGAATCAAGATAGTTCATCACTAAATAAATGAATATTTGAACATACTGAATACAAGAAAACAAAAGAAAAATACTTCCTAAAAACTTTCACCTACTTCCCATATACAATATGTATTTTAAATTTTCCACATTATAACATTGATAAAATCTAGCTCCAGAGAGTTCTACACTATGAGAAGATGCCCATGGCTTGTCATAATGAATAACATCACTCACATTTGAATGATAGAAGGTTCATTTAGTAGATTCTTTATTAGAGCTGACATACACAGGATGAAAATCAGTCCATGCTGGTATTCGCTATTGTGCCATTTGTTTTGAGTAATAAAATCCTGAAGGATAGATGTTAATGCACCTATGCTATTTATAATAATGTTCAATATAAGTAATTAACTTATGATTTCTTATTAATAATTTTTTATGATTTTGACAAACAAAATATAATTCCAAATGAAAAATTTCATGTCACCATGTTCACCACATGACACAACACTTCTATTACTTTACTTCTCTAAATAGTAAGACTGTGCTTTATGAAGACTAAAGCACTGAGGAATTTAATGACAAGGTTTTAGGACCTAATTAACTACATGTCACAAAATCCTTGACCTCCAAAATGTTTAAAACCTGGACCCTAAATTAAAATCAGTGGCAGGTATCAGAGATGAGTCATTTCAAACATATTACAGTGCTTACCTTCTTCATTTTCTTCTTCCTCTACAACAGCTTCATACTCATCTTCATCTTCTTCCAAAGGAAGACCCAGATTTCCTTCCATTTCTCTGCATTTTGTATGATTTGGATTTACCGTGGCACCATTTAGATTTTCTAAAGACTAAACATTTAAAAGAATTTTTAACAGCAAAATCATTGACAGTTTTGTATCTTTTTCAGCAAACACAAAAGAAGTATTATTAACACAGCCTACAATTTTGTTCAAAGCTGGCAGATGTGCAAGCAACACCACAAAAGAACATGTGTGCTCCAGTTTAAATATGTGCGCAAGAATGGTTTCTAAAGCACAAGGCCAAAGATGGAATGCTGCCAGCATAAAGAGGATTCATTAATAGCATATAATGAACTGCCCCTGGGGAAAATTATCATAAATTTTGAATCTAGATTATTTTTTCTCTATCATACCCTTCAATGTTTTCAATTCCCAAACTGTAGATCGGTGTTTTAGTTTTATTTTTATAATAAGTTTCTCTATATCATGTGTCAGTCACATTCTTTTTGGGTAAGCATAAGGTTTAAACCATAAGCAAACAATAAATTTGTTTTTGGAATTGTCAAAACAAAAACAAAAAGATTCAAAAAATTTTAGGAAAGTAATATTACAAATGTGAAATAAAGTTTATTTGCTTTCATTTTGGCTTAATGTCTGATTTCCTCCCTAAATGAAGATTAGGTAATCTAATCTTCAACAAACCTGAGGATATTTCAATATTGCTTCATTTGTAAAATTTCTTACTGAGAAATAACAGGAAAAATTATTAAACCACAGTTCTCATTTTCTCTTCATAGTAAACCTTCCATCTAATAAGTTCAAAAGTTTTTGTAAAAATATACTCATTTCAGGACTAGAAAAAGAAAAAGAGTGATTCTCTTCATGATTTTTTCTTCAAATCAACAACGAAACTTAGAAAAGCATTTTGGTGGAGTTCCCTTCGTGGCTCAGTGGTTAACGAATCCAACTAAGAACCATGAGGTTGCGGGAGTTCGATCCCTGGCCTTACTCAGTGGGTTAAGGATCCGGCGTTGCCGTGAGCTGTGGTGAAGGTTGCAGACACGACTTGGATCCTGCGTTGCTGTGGCTGTGGCGCAGGCCGGCGGCTACAGGTCCTGTTAGACCCCTAGCCTGGGAACCTCCATATGCCGCGGGTGCGGTTCTACATAATGGCAAAAAGACCAAAAAAAAAAAAAAAAGCATTTTGGAAAAAAAGTTCTCTCAGATGGGGATCCAGATTGCCTTCTAAGAAGTTCAATATATAATATAAACTTGCAGAATTCTGCAAGTATCCTATAAATGCACTATTTCAATAGCACTCCTCAGAGAAATGGTTGATCAATAAAAGAGTATGAGTTTGTATTTACATTCTTTTTACTCCTGTTACCTAATATTTACTAAACACTTAGGAAATGCTAGGCTCTTCAGTAAACTCTTCACAAGTAACACCTTAAAAACAATTACAACTGGGAGTTCCCATCATGGCACAGCAGAAACGATCCTGACTAGGAACCATGAGGTTGCAGGTTCAATCCCTGGCCTCGCTCAGTGGGATAAGAAAGTGTTGCCATAACCTGTGGTGTAGGTCACAAACAAGGCTCAGATCTGACATTGCTGTGTCTGTGGTATAGGCCGGCAGCTTGTAGCTCCAATTAGACCCCTAGCTTGGGAACCTCTATATGCCGTGGGTGCGGCCCTAAAAAGCAAAAACAAACAAACAAAAAAAACAACAATTACAACTGTTAACTGAGTATCAAAAAGCTAAGAAACTTGCCCAAAGTCTAATAAAGAAAGAAGGTAGAATTTGAACACACATTTACATTCAGAATCCACATTCAGAATCACTACTCACTACACTGTCTCAAAACTAAAGAATCAGTAACTTATGCTCATTTCACAAAAAGAAAAATCACATCAACCGAAAGATGAGGACTATAAAGTATGCATAATGGTGAACTTCTGTGTTTTTCTTCATTTTTCACTTAATTTAGCTAAGTTTTTTCTTATTGTACATCCTTGGTTCACAAGACCTGACAAAGAAATTGGAGGATGAGTGAAAATGTAGAAAATATGTGTATCATAAAATAATATTTCCAACTTTGATAAAAAATAGGGGAAAACTGAACCATTTAAAACATCAGAAAATTATATATAATAGAAAACATCCACAGCAAATAAAACCAAAGGAAGTAAAGACGAATATGGAATATATAAAAACAGACCTGCCAATAAAAGTGGATATATATGGATGAGAAGAGAAACCTATTTCAATACAAGAACTGAATCACTATCCATGTTGCAGGAAAAGATTAAAAGAAAGTAAACTAAGAGGGAACAGAAAACATATTTGTATGTACTCTAGTATGTAAAATTAGTATACTACTTCTGCTACATTATTCACAGACCATATGAAGAGATAAAGAAATATGAAATGGGAGCTCCTATTGTGACTCAGAGGCTTAAGGACCTGAAGTTGCCTCTGTGAGATGCGGGTTTGATCTCTAGCCTCACTCAGTGTTAAGGATCTGGCGTCACTGTAAGCCACAGTATTGGTCGCAGATGGAGCTCAGATCTGGTGTTGCCATGGCTGTGGTATAAGCCCCAGCTGCAGCTCCAATTCGACCCCTGTCCAGGAACTTCCATATGTCACAGGTGCAGCCTTAAAAAAAAGAATGAAAGAAAAAAGAAGTATGAAATGGAAAACAAAATCTAATGTTACATAAGTGACAGTAATCTCATTGTGGTGGGATTTGTTTAGAAATAGGTAACATTTTATTTAATTAATGTCCTGTGGAACTAATTTTCCATTTTAAACATACCTTAAGCATCTCCATTTCTAAATCTTCATCACTCTCAATTACATAAGATATATCCTCTTCATTATCCTTGGAAGACAAATGCTTTAAAAAAAAAAAAGTATTTCAAACATTAATTTCCAGTATAATTGACTCCATACCCTCTTTTCAACAAAATAAAGTTCCTATCCACTAAACACCTATAGACCACTTCCTACTCTTCTCTAACAGATAAATGTGTAATACATATTTGTATATTTATATGACAGGTTGAAAAGAAGAGAATGGTAGGAAGAAATAAACATAAAAACAATGAATGAAACAACCAAAGAAAAAAAGAAATATAACTGGAATGATAAACAGACTTGAAATGAAGCTCACACTCTCTAAATGAGAGTACAGAGTAACAAGTTAACTACGGTTAAGAAAAATCTCAAACTGTGTTTCCCAAACTTTTTAAGTACAAAAACCTCTTCGCAATATTGCAAAAAAATCTGTACAAAGCCAGTAACAGCTATAGTTGTTCTCCTATATCCACTGATTTTTTAAAAGATCACAAAAAGCTACTATGACTGCAATAATACCTTTAAAGTGCTATTTTACAAATAGCATCTACATATATTTGAAAAACAGGTAAGTTATTTATTCAGCTATTGCCAATGTTTGGATCTAAGGAAATTACAAAAATCTGGCAATCCCCATGATGCAAGTGTCCAAGGATAGGAACCTGTACAAAAGAAACCCACAAAAGAAAAACAGAAGAAGAATCCAAAAGCAAATCTAATCTTTAAATTGGAATGCAGGAAAAGGAGTTATAGCCTTAATTAACCTGCAAAAATTAAGCTTTAAAAAAGATTTTAAAAGAAGTTTTATATAAAGAAAGAAAAATTCTTATTTTTTAAATGTGGTCTTTAATGAATTTTTAAATGTTAATAATTATTACACAATAAAAAACGGCAATAATTGGGGTAAAAGATGTCAGTCAGCTAATGAAATCCTGATAATTCTGTATTATTCTATGATACATATCACTTTGAAGTGAATAGCTCATATGAAATTTCTATAGAATCAGATATTAGCAGATATTAGCAAAAGATATTTCCCAAAACAGGAATCTGTTTTACAAAAGGTTGGTCTGATAATAGTTTGAAAACGTTAAAATAAAATGCATCTATATACTGATAGAAGCAATTACTAATACAGTTACCAAACATAGAGAAATACTGAGACTCTGTCATTAGAACACTGAGGGAAAAAAATCCCATTAAATGTCTTTCAAATCTAATTTTAAAAATTAAAAACTTGTCATTATAAAAGGAAACTTATAAAATTCTACCAAAATATAGGTAATTTTTTTAATGAAAAACAAATGAGATAAATAGTATACAGCTATATGATGTCTTTTTATTTGTCTTCACAATGAGAAACAATGATTTCTCTATTACAATTTCACTATTTCAAAAAATATGCTTAAGTTAGCCAGTATAAAAACATCATCTCATAAATTAAATAAATCAGAACACAATAATTGTAAATCTAAACATGAAGTTGAGAGAAAATATAGAATAATCTATCAAGAAAATGACATAGGTTACTGATTCTGGATGACAGTAAAGGTTAGTTATCAAGCAAAAACATCAGTTTATTAGAAATCCTCCCAGAATACCAAGCAGATCAGTATGAAGAAAAAAAAAAGCTAATTTCAAAAATCTAGTTTGGAACAGTAAACTCTAGTAGTTATGTAGGGAATCCACAAGAAGAAGAGGTATATATTAGGTACAAAGTAGGAGAAACACTAAGGAAATTATAACAAATGTGTACTGAAACTAAAAATCTTTTCATTATAAAATGCTACTTATTATACTAAATCAGGAATAGCAAACTATGGCTCACAAGCCAAACCCAGCCTACTTTTCACTTCTGTAAATAAAGCTTCATTGAAACACAGACAGGCTATTTGTCTACAACTGCTTTCACACTGAACTGGCAGAACTGGGTAGTTACAACAGTAACTGCATGGTCTGAAGGGCCTGAAATATTTACTATCTGCGCCTCTGCATAAAAAAAAAAAATCAGCCAACCACTAACTGCATAAAAAATGTTTTCTACTTATTTAGTACCTCAGGAGATTTGCAAGTAATATCACTAAGACTTTTTTCCTTAGCCTCTTGTTCCAAAACCTGGAGTTCACTTTCTGTAATATCTAATGACATCAAACAAACTCTTTCTGTATTCTCTTCCAGCTTATTGTCTTCTTCCAGTCCAGTTTCAAATCCATCATCTTGTTTAGTTTCATTTCCAAGGACATTTTCTCCATCATGTTTAATTAAATTATCAAGTTTTCTGTCCCAAACTTCATCTTTAACTTTAGTAAAAAATTCATGTACTCCAATTTGTTTCCGTTGTACTTTCCTAGCAGTTGGCTCTTGTGACGGTAATAAGTGAAAATTACTGATGGGCCTCAGTTCATTCTCAGTAGAACCAAATATCATCTTCCTCAATGAATACAGATTTTCTGAGATATCCTTCAATAGTATAGAAACCCTAAAAAAAATTAAGAAAGGTGAATTCAACTTTAATTGCGTTAACTATACGGGCAAGTTTTAATGCTTTTTACAGAGAAGAGACTTACTTAAAAAAGACACACAGGATTAATGCTGTTCTTCATACCCTCTTTATGCCCACTACAATCCTATAGCCTCTAGGTTACTTCTACATTCAACAGCAAGGTACTTCTACATTCAACAGCTGACTTGGGTGCTTACCAAGTGCCTGTGATGTCTAATCCCAAATTAATTGTTGATGGTGTCATTCCTTATCCATACCTGGCTTTCATGTTAAACAGATCTCCAAGCTTGTCAAACTATATTTATAAATGAAAAGCAAGGAGTTCCAGTCGTGGCTCAGCGGTTAATGAATCTGACTAGGTACCATGAGGTTGTGGGTTCTATCTCTGGCCTTGCTCAGTGGGTTAAGGATCTGACGTTACCGTGAGCTGTGGTGTAGGTTGCAGACGCAGCTCAGATCCCACACTGCTGTGGCTCTGGCGTAGGCCAGCGGCTATAACTCCGATTAGGCCCCTAGCCTGGGAACCTCCACATGCCGTGAGTGCGGCCCTAGAAAAGGCAAAAAGACAAAAAAAAATAAAATAAGTAAAATAAAATAAAAAATAAATAAATGAAAAGCAAATACTCTGGATGTGGCCTCATGCACTCCACTGGAAATTCAGTTCAGTGAACCTGAATTCATATTTATGGCATGTATTGTGGCCGTATTGTTTTATGTTCGCCCCTGGTTTAGAGGTACAACCTAAGTAAGTGAAGTAATGCTATAGACTTGTTACAAAGAACCTGAAATTAAAGATTTACATACTAAAACTATGTTTTCACACTAAAACTACCTTTATGAGAAATGAATCCACTATTCGCCATTCTTAAATTTTAAGAGAAACTACTTAGCTTTATTACAAAGCAAAGCCTTAAGCACGTGTAATTTACATTGAATAGATATTTTAATTCCTAGAGAAAAACTCTAATTCATGTGAACAGTAATTTTTCAGGTAAATAAATGGTGATTTTTCTTTTTTCATGGAAGGAAAAATGTAAAAATGAGTATGAAATAACTTTATTAGTACCTTTCCTCCTTTGACATTATTTCTTTCCTGAAATTCTCAAAGTTATGTTAAAAACTACTAAAGCAAATTGCCAGGGGGAAAATTACTTTGAAAAAGAGCTAAATTTCTATCTCATACTCTGAAATGTCTCAATCAAAATCTATCATAAATCTCATCCAAAAAAGAATACATTAACATTGTATTTTGTCAGAGTCAGAATTCTATTGCAACTAACTGCTTCACATTTCTACAAAGGATGTTGGCTTCAAAATTGTATTACCACATAAAAATCATCACTGTTCAAGAGCACTCCTGCTTTTAGAGGTTTAACAAGAGAGTCATTCTGCAATTAAGGACAGGACAAAGTTTGGTTCCAAGAAGAGTCAGCTACTGGGCACCAGTGGTCCAACTATCTCAAGGTTACCTAATACTTCAGCTATAAAATAATCTCAAAAATCTAAATGCCTCTTGTTTTAATAGGATACTGATTAGGTAGAATTCTTATGTAATAATCACTTAATAACCAGAAAAAGGAAGCTACTAAGTTTAAAAGTTGCTTTCATTTATAAATTTTAAGTAACCAAGCTATAAATGCAATTAAATGAAAAATGCCCAAAAACAGAAAGAAAAAGACAACTTTGAATCTTCAATATTTTCTTTCCTGTGAACTTAGAAGCTTTATTTTGCTTTGCTATAAAAATCATCCTACAAAGTGGACAAAAAGCCTTAAACTTTTTGTGCACGATTTAACAACTGGAAAGGTATTTCTCAAATTTACACATCAATCTGTGTAAATGAGTTCAAGCAAATTTATATGAGTCTACCCTAATGAACAGTAATTCTTCACTATATGTATGAAAATGCAATAAGAACAAACAGAATTGATTTAAAAAACAGAAATATTTAACCTCTGTGGACTTTCCAAATTTCCGAAAGTGTCAGGAAGATGCTTAGCCAGATCCACCATCTCCTCAGAGATTGAAGTCAACTGTTTCTTTACATCACTAGGTAGTATTTCCTCCTCTGGGGGAAAAAAAAAAAAAAGACTCAATACTCATTTTCAAACCTCAAAGCTGAGATACTTATTTAAACGTATTAGGGTTTAAATTTTCATTTTGTTTCTTTAAATGAATTCCAACAAAGAGATTTGCTAATCCTATCTACAAATCACCTCAGTCACTTATACTTGCCTTCCAAAATTTTGCTCTTTAAATTTTAGAATAAATTCTAAGTGATCTGCATGCATACATGTTACAACCCAGTGGTTATCAACCTAGGCAGAAGGAAAAAGTAAAAATGAGAATCTGAACCCATCTACACTATTTCAAAATCAGAAATCAATGTAATGCCATATGAGAAGCCACTTACTAAATACAGTTTGGTAAACATAAACTTACCCAACAGCCATTCCTCACTGCCCTCATTACCAGTCATCACAAAATCAAACACAAGTTTTTCTAGCCAGAGATCATCTTCCAAACTCTCATCTTCATTCTGCCTGATGGTGTCTCCATCAGCACCATAAAACTGCCCACCTTTCCCAAACCCTTCCCCTGCTTAGACTTTCTTACTCTTTATTATCACCACTTCTCATGTCCTTCAACAGCCCAGCTCCTCTGAAGCACAGGACACAGGACTATACCATTAGCTATACTGCTGCAGTTATCCTGTCATCTCAGAATCATATTCCTTCATTCACTAATTCATTCACTGAAGATTCTACTGCCTGGTTCACTGTCTCTACCTTTCCTACTAATCCTGAGATAATTGCTGGTGATTTCCACATTCACAGAGACTCTCCATCTTAGAGTGTGGCCTTTTCAGTTCTTCAATCCCTGCATTTCCAATCTTCTTTTCCTTAACTGACTTCAGTCACCCCTTCTTATAGCCACATTTTTGATTTTACAATTGCCAATAAAGTCCCCACTTCCCAACTTCAACTGCAAGCATTCCATCCCCCGAACATTGGCATGCTAGCTTTCTCTCCAGCATGCTTTCCCCACTACAGCAATACTTTCACACTTTCAGAACCAAGTACATTGACCTACCACCTCCTTACCCATCATCATCCTTCCCACTCCCACTCCCCACTCCCACCATGTCTTACTTTCCTTCCTTAACCATATTAATCATTCCCTTGTGTGAACTCTTCAACTCTTGTTCCTTCCTCCCTCCATGAAACTTCTCTGGCCAAACATACTCTAATTAAACCCAGCTTTTTTACCTATTTGATGCCTATACCCAAACAGTTGAATACAGTAGAAAATAGACCGCAATTATGATTATGACCTTGGCTTCAAATTCATGACATAGACCTCAAATGAACCTTCAGTAATGACCGTTAATTATGCCACATGTCCCACTTTCCCACTCTCAAGATGATAATTTCATACTTTATTTCTCTTCAAGCCTCCAGGGCCTGTTTGTCCCTCCCTTTACTGCAAGAACAACTTCACCTCTTATTTCACTAATAGAAACAAAAGGAGGGCCATCTCATCTTCCCACCACTAATCTGCTAATTAGTCTGTATTTATATCACTACTCCCATTTACAGCAAAATTCCTTGAAAGAGTTGTCCATACTCACTGTCTCAAATTTTCTACCTCCATGTTCTCCTAAACTGGCTCCCAATAAACTTCTTCCAAAAGCTGCTTCTGGAAAGGTTACTGATGGCCTCCACATGGTCAAATCTAACTGTTAGCCCTCATTGCTCATCTCACTCAGATTCTCATAGTTTAAAACATTTAATTACTTACTCCTACTTCAAACATTTGCTTCACTGGCTCCTCAGCACCTCCCCTTCTCCTTCATCACCGCCCCTTCACAGGCCTCTTCACTGCTCTCTCCTCATCTTTCTGTCTTCTAGATATTGGTGCTCCCTTGATGTCAATACTTGGGCCTCTTCTATTCTTTATTCCATTGGCTCCCTAGTCATTCTTCTCCAGTGTTTCTGTGTTAACTACCATCTGTATGCTGACCATCCCCAAAGTTACAGCTCCAACCTCAGCTTTTCCCTTTGAATTCCAAAACCACTTTTCCAACTAAAATATCTCCTTGGATCTGAATAAGCACCTAAAACTTAGCACGCTGGAGTTCCCTTCGTAGCTCAGCAGTAATGAACCCGACTAGCACCCATGAGGACATGGGTTTGATCCCTGGCCTCACTCAGTAGGTAACCGAGAACTGTGGTGTAGGTCGCAGACACAGCTCAGATCCTATGTTGCTGTGACTGTGGCATAGGCCAGTGGCTGTGACTTGACCCCTAGCCTGGGAACTTCCATATGCTGCCAGTGTAGCCCTAAAAGGACAAAAAATAAAATAAAAAATAAAAATAAAACAGCATGTCCAAAACTGAAATCTAGACTTTTCTCACCGAAGCCTGTTCTTCCCATAAGCATTCCACTGTGACTGACCCTTCCATTCGTGCAGTGGATCCAACCAAGATACCCTGATTGTTCTCAGTTTCTATAACTCACACTCATCAGCAAACACACACACCATCTACCATTTCTCATCCCCTCTACTGCCACCAGCCTCATCCGAACAGTTATCAGCTCTTGCCTGGACTACTGTAATACCTTCCAAACCGACTTCCCTACAAACACTCTTTCCCTTCTATAGCAGCCAGAAAAATCCTTTTAAAATAAAATTTTAATCATATAATTCTGCTGCTTCAAATCCTATAAGGATTTCCCATCATTCACTGTTGTACTTATTTTAATTAATAAAATATGAAGTCAGATGCACAGCCTATGAGACCCTAAATGATTTGGGCCAGGCTGCTTCTCTGTCCTCACTTCCTATTCCTCTCACCCTTTCTCCTTCCCCTGAGTTAACAATCACTGTTCCCCAGACACTTTGTTTTAGTCCCCTCCCCCTTCTATGTTCTCCCCGGGCATGTGGCTCATTCCTTCATTCAGTCAAATGAAGTGAATGGGCGCGGTCTACTTTGTTCAATACATTTTCCCCAGCAAGTGGTACATACAGTGCCTAACCCATAATATATATCCACAGACACGTTATATGAATAAATGAATATCCTCTTTCCAAACCAAGCTTCTTGAAAAGAAAAAAAAAGTTGTTTACACATGCTTTCTCACCTTCCTTAGATGTAACTTAGTCCTCTACTCATGCTAATATGATTTCCACCCACACCATTCCACTACTCCACTTCTGCTACGGTTAAAGCACCTTCACATTACCCAAGCCTGTGACCCTTCTTTGGTGCCCCAATAATCACTCTCTCCCCAATATACTGTTTTGTTACCAAGTATACCAATGCTGCTACAGTAAAAGGTTACACATGATCGCCAAATCTAAGGATTAATTCTAAGTTCTCAGTTTTCTTGAACTCTCAGTAAAATTTAAAATAGTTGATAACATCTTCCTACATAAAACATGTTCTTCACTTGTCCTTCTGCACACTCCACCTCTTAATTTCCTTCTGTGCCTATAGTAACTCCTCTGGTGTCCCCTCCTCCGTGCAAACATTAAATACTAAGAGTTCCTCAAGACTCTGCGCCCCAATTCTCTTTCTATTTTGTCTCTTTAGGGCTGCACCCGTGGCATATGGAAGTTCCCAGGCTAGAGGTCGAATCAGAGCCGCAGCTGCCGGCCTACATTACAGCCACAACAACGCAGGAACCAAGCCACAAATGCAACCTAGACCACAGCTCATAGCAATGCCAGATCCTTAACCCACTGAGCAAGGTTAGGGATCAAACCCATGCCCTCATGGACACTGGTCAGGTTCGTTAACCGCTAAGCCACGATGGGACCTCCTGAGCCCCAATTCTTTATCTCAAACTGCTAATTCTTCATCTGTAACTCAACCTGTCCTCTGAGTTATAGGCTGTATATCTAAGTGCCTATGGCCACCTCCACTTTGCTATCTCAAAGCCTTCCTTCCTCTAACATCTAAAATCAACTGTAGGACTCCTCGTTCCCAAGTCTTGCTCCTCCTCTTCAGTGTTTCTCATCCCTGTTCCTCATGCCAACAACACCGACTGAACCTGGACACATGGCTCCCATCATCACATCAAATTCTATTGATTCCACTGCTCTATTAAATGTAGTCTTCATCTATCCAATTCTCTCCATCCTCAATACAACCAACCAAGCCAGGTCACTATCACTTCTCACTTGGATTATAGGCAGAGCTGCCTAACAAGGGCTTCCCACTGTGACCTTTGCCCTTGAGAACCCACTTTCTGCTCTACAGCCAAATTCTTATTTTTTTGAACGTAGTTCACATCACTCCTGTGTTTAAAAGCATCCAGAGCTCTTAGGAGGAAATGTAAACCCCTAGCATGGCCTATCTGTCTCCTTTTCCTGCTTCTCCCTCACCCCTCACCCTGTCATATTCAATAGCTCACCGTGCAGAGCTTTTCATTGCCTATAGGTACCATGGTTCATCCCTCCCTCCTCAAAGAACATAGTGTTGCAACCACAGTTGTCAGGACTTCCAGCACTGACTCTGAAAACATAGGCTTCAAAAACATATCATCTGCCCCAGTTAATCAAGATAATTTCTGGCCACAGTATGATTGGCTACAGAGAGCCAGAAGACACTCATCAGATGTGGCTTTCCAAGGAAAGAAAGTATAAGCAATCTTCCTTAACATGGAAAGGAGGAGGGTCTCCCACAGAGGGTATGGATCCCTTCTCAATAACAATGAAAAAAGATATTATATTATGTTATATAAGGAGGGCATGCCATATTTTAAGATTTATTTAGCAAAATCACCTTATTTAATTAACATATTGACAAACATGATTATTTAAAATTTCCAAAAGGAAGCTACAAGAACAGTAATAACAACTCTATACAGACCAACATGAGTGTTTTAAATACTGTGTCCCTTTCAGTGCTCAGTAACGTTTTATGAAATAAATATTGCTCCATCACTCACATTCCAAACATGAGGAAGCCAGTAAATTCAGATCACGTGGCTGGGATTCCACATTGGCATAAGTGACACAAAAGCCCATGTTCTTCCATCCTACTCTACAGATCTGCTACTACCAATCCATAAAGATATCTGAGAACTGAGAGTGAATCAAGTGGACATTCTTTATGGGAAGAAACAGTAGGGTCATCATAACTTGAAGAAAATTTAAAAATTTAAACCAGAGCACTATAAAGTATCTTACACACTTTAAGTATTTATAGTAGGAAGTTCTCTTATGGTGCAGCAGGTTAAGGTTCTGGTGTTGCTGTAGCTGTGGCACAGGTGGTAAAGTGTGACATGGGTTCAGTCCGTGGCACAGGAACTTCCACATGCCATGGGTGTGGCCCAAAAATAAATTAACTAATAATTAATTAATTAATATTTACAGCAAAGGTGTATAATTTCCAGACTGGGAGATGACACTGTATCACTGATGTTATCAAAGACACAAAACCCTAACTCTAGAAGCCTAATGAACACAATGCTACAAACGACAGGTAAAAAGATCTACTTTGGCACAAGTAGCATGCCTGAATCCCTAAACTTTGGCCAAACAGATCTAATGTCAACTCTACTCACTCAAGTTGTAATAATGCTAAATACTTTGCCCATGTGTGAAAATTGTCTTTTTGGAGATAAACCTCACAAATGAGCATATTCAAATTTTACCTTTTATTTTCCCATCGTAACATACCTTTATTTATAGCCAGTATCTGTATGGCATCACCCAAATTTTCTAATTTTTGATATATGATGAGACCAGCCTAAAAGAAAACAGTATACTAAATATCATCAAAATAAAACTCCATGTCCTGTTTTAACAAAAATCCAGAACAATGATTCCCTAGGCACCCAAAAAGCTGAATTCAACCTATTAAGTTATGCACAGATCTAAGTGTCTTCATTTATCCATGACACCAATTGTGAGAATGGAGAAAGTAGCTCTCTACACCTTAAATTTTCTTACATTTTAACATTCAATATTATGAGCAGGTAACCAATCAAATAACTTATAAATGGACTCTAACAAAATACAATAAAGAGAAATCTGTTTGACTACAAATATCCATTCCCCATCATCTCATTAAATTAGCTGTTAGTCAGCATATAAACATTTCTCCTTCTAGCTACTGTTAATAGCAACAATCAAGTCACACTGATTATTCATGTATAAAAATGCTACAGACCTTAAATTAGTTATTAATGAAATTTATGATTTTTTAAAAAACAGAACATAAAGGAAAATAATCATCCTATTTTGTCACAAAATTGAATTTTCTTCTGTTTATAAATAAAATGAGTCTCCATTCCTAAAAACAGATGCAAAAAAGGAAACTACAAGATACTCATCTACAAATAAAATAAATATATATACATATGCCCTGTTTCACTATGTATGAATATGTAAATATAAAAATACTTCTGACTAACAGCAGTGAAAAGCTAAAATTGGAGACAATTTTTATAAATTCTTACCACATTTTAAATATAAACATAAGAAGGCCAGTTTCAGTATAGAAACTGTATTATAGTTATTTTTATTCTAAAGCTGCTTATAATCAAACGCATCAATACCATTTGTGCTTGCTCAGTTTGAGCTTATGAGCCTTTCATGTTTCAGAGAACTCACATTTTTTACATACAAATTGGACATTATTTTGGCTTCATGACAATAAAAATAACTAGCACTGAACAATCTGTTGATTGGTACTTGCTAATTAATATTTAGAATTAACAGTTTCACTAAATTTCTTCCTAAGCATTTTTAATGCCAAACTGATTTAAAATATTTTAGTTGAATTTGTGCCACTACAACAATAAACTTTCGTAATGTCGGTACATACATAAGCATCAGTAGCTGCGTATAATTTCTGGTCCTCAGTGAGGGGAAAATTACTCCAATTGCTACAGCGGATAGACTTGTCTTTTAGAAGCTGTTTACTGAAGAGGTGTTTAACCAAACCATTGAGGCTCCAGGTCTCTGTACATTTCAGCTAGAAGTAATGAAAAGTCGATTCAGCAAAAAATCCTTCTATTTTCAGATATTCCTAAGTATCTGATTCCAAATGAGCATGTAACACATAAAAGCTGAAAATGTTATACCAAATTTAAGGCAGAGAGAGTCCTTAATAGATTCCCTATCACAAAAACATTCATTTGTCCACATTATAGAATTTAGTTCTGGGAGTTCCCATTGCGGCTCAGTGGTAACAAACCCAACTAGTATCCTTGAGGAAACGGGTTCAATTCCTAGCCCTACTCAGTGGGTTAAGGATCCAGCACTACCCTGAGCTGTGGCGTAGGTTGCAGATGCGGCTTGGATCTGGCATTGCTGTGGCTGTGGTGTAGGTCAGCAGCTACAGATCCGACTCAACTTCTAGCCTGGTAACTTTCATATGCCATGGGTGCAGTCCTAAAAAAAAAAAAAAGAATTTGGTTTTGGAATTTCCCCAGTGTACATATTAAAATTATTGGACTGCTTATGGACAAAAGCTGAATAGGTTGGTAGGTTTGTGACTTCTCAGCCAAATGAATACTTGCCTAATATGAGAATTTAACTTAAAGACTACATTAATAAAATATGTGAAACATGAGTGATGGAAGTGATGGTCAATCTTCCACTAAGAGCATCATATGACAAGAGCTGCATCATACTCTCTTAAAGAAAAAAAAAGATATTGATATAGATGGATTAAAGAGATAAAGTACAATATTTAAATTTGCAAACATATAAAACAAAATGAAATAGTATTAAATATGGGAGAGGGTACTTGCTTAAAGAAACTATTTGCTAACCTATGGCAATGGATTAGGACTGGACTTCTTTTTTACAAAAACACGTCTTTTTTTTCAAAAAATCTAACATTCAGAAAGAAGGGACATTCTGTGAAACAAATTCATATTGTTTATGAAAACAAAATATGTATTACATCTACCTTTTCATTGGCAACATCTGTCAGCTCCACAAAATTCTTCAATTTGATGTCAAAGTCACGTAGAAGTTTCCACTGATCTCCTTCGATTCCTACACCTGCCTTCTTAATTGCTTCATTTTCAAGCAACATTTTTAAGCCCTGAGGGAAAACTATAACATTTTATTTTTATTTCTATAGGTTCTACCAAGTGTGATGGATTTATTTTCTGCTTCTTACACATTCTATGTTTATATTTAAATCTGTGCTTAAGTTTAAATTCTAAAACATGTTTACCTTGAGCATTTCTTTTCTAACCTAAAGTAAAAAATCCTGATTGATAAATGACAAGGAAAACCTCATTTGAATGCCACCTCTGCTAACACTAACTGGATACTCCTGTCATTTAGCCCCTCTACACTCCAGTTCTCTACTCTCAGAAACAGGAATAATATCAGTGGCTGACAGAGACAATGTGAAAATTAAATAAAACAGGGATATGAATGAAGCAGGTAGAACATAAACAATCACAAGGTGATGAGAGAAGCCCCAGCTAAGTTCATGGCTTAATTTTATATGGATAAAGCTGATCTAACACAATTATCTACCATACAAAAATGAAACAAAGAAAAGAGATACTAACCTGACATAGAAGAAATATGAAACAAGTAACATTTGCTCTCTGATACACACAACTGAATTAGTGCAATTCTGCCCAGTTTCCCTTTATTGTATATTGGTGGCCATTCCATGTCAAATCCTACCACATCTCCATTAGATAGACTCAAGCTAAAGGGGAAAAAATAGGGTAAATTAATTAAAGTTTCAACTTCTGCATAACTAATATCATTTAAATAAGTTAAAAGGCAAACACAGACAGTAGAAGATATCTGTGATACATACAACTGATAAAATAGCCAGAAAATATTAAAAATTCCTTGAGAAGTCAGAAAGAAAAAGAGAAATAATCCATTTTAAAATAAAAAGAAAAATATGAATAGGCAACTCCCAAAGGGAAATCCAAACGGCTAATAAATTCAAATCCATATACGAAGATATAAAATCTCCATAGAAATCAGAGAAATGTAAATTGAACCTATACAATTTCATACCTGACTGGCAAATACTAAAGCTTCACAATATCAAATGCTGAGACGAATATCCACCAGTGGGACCGCTCATACATTGGTGAATTTTAAATTGGTAAAATCCTCTTGGAAAAAGCTCTGACACTATCCAGCTAAAGATAAACAGTATGAACTGACAAGTTTTTCTCGTAAACACATGAAGCTCATATGTGCACCACCAGACAGACATGTTCAAGAATGTTTATTGCAATAATGCTTTAATTGGCAAAAATGGAAAAAAATTACATTTCTATCAACAAAAGAATGAACAAATTGTGACATAATGAGGCAATGTAATATTACACAGAACTTTGCAAACCAAACCAAAAAGAAAAGTTCCCAGGAATATGAAATGTTGAGTGAAAAAGACAAGTCACAGAATTATACATAGAGTTTGTAGTGTTTTTTAAAATTTCTAAATAGGTAAGACAATATATATATTTGGGGATAAAAATTATGAATATTTTAAAAATATATGGGGGATGCTTAACACTGAACTCATGACAGAAGTTATCTCAAAGCTCTACAGAGAGGAGAATCAGAAAAGGCATACATGGGGCTTCAGCTATACTTCACTGGTTCCTATCTTAATAAAGATTTGGATAAAATGAATATTAAAATTTGATAAAGCTAGGTGGGAGGAATACAGGTGCTTGTATTATTTATATGCTATTTCACAATTTTTAAAAATTAAAAATGTATCTTAAAAATTTAACCTCTGCTTTGTGTCAAGATTAAATAACAGTGACCAGATAAAACTTTTTCTGTGAAAAAACAGAAAATTGGACAAAACAGGCATTCTATGGCATAGCAGGTTAAGGCATTATCACTGCAGTGGCTTGGGTTGCTGCTGCGGTGTGGGTTCAATCCCTGGCCCAGGAACTTCTGCAAGCCATGGCATGACCAAAAAAAAAAAAAGGAAGAAGAAATGTTGTTTTAAAAAAAAAGAAAGAAAGAAAATTGGACAAAGCATATAAACAACAGTTTTTTGACACTGGACAATAGGCAGTATAGAACTATGCCCTCTAAATGAAGGGAAACAAAGGGTAAGCCCTAGTGCTAACCTAACTTTCTGCCTGGAATATTCCAGATAGCAGATCAGGGAGGAGAACCCAAAGCAGAGCACCAGAGAAAATGAGGCAGCTGGAAGTTGTGGGTAGAGTCCTGGGGAGGAAGGAGGTAGTCAGGAAAAGACACACAAGCATACAGTGAAACCCTGTGGTAGGACAAAGAACAACCAGCGTACTGTAAGCGGAGCAACTCCTAGGACTGACATAAAGGTTAAGACGCATTAAAGTTCCGAAAAGTCAGAGCACAGATTCTTATTGATCATCAGGGGTAGTCAATGAAGGCTCAAGAAGGGTTACATCTTATTATTGGGCTAACTTATGCCCAGAATAAAGGCTACTGTAGATCTTTCCTTATAGAGCTTAAAAATGAGCCTCAAAACATAAAACTGACCTTCAGGTAACTTAATTGCCTGACAGAGCAACGCTCCTTTCTTTGAAGGAAGACGACAAAATCTGATATTCTCTAAAGTAAAATCACAATATCCAGTCAAAAAAATGCCAGCCATGAGAAAAAAACAAACAAAAACAGGAAAACGTGACTCATAAGCAGGATAAAAATCATTTAATAGAAAAATAATATAATAGAATTACCAGACAAGGACATTAAAACAGCTATTATAAATATTCTGAATGTGTTCAAAGATTTAAAAGAAAACACGAATATGATAAGAGCCAAAGTAGAAGATATTTTTAAAGAGAAACAAATGGAAATTCTAGAGATAAAAAACACAATAAAATTTAAAATTCACAGGATGAGATAACCATAGAACAGACACTAAAGAAGAAAAAATTTATGTAAGTGAACTTGCAGATATAGCCAAAGAAACTAGTCAAAATGGGAGTTCCCGTCGTGGTGCAGCAGTTAACGAATCCTACTAGGAACCATGAGGTTGCAGGTTCGATCCCTGGCCTTACTTGGTGGGTTAACAATCCGGTGTTACGGTGATCTGCGGTGCAGGTAGCAGACACAGCTCGGATCCGGTGCTGCTGTGGCTGTGGTATAGGCCGGCAGCTGTAGCTCCAATTCGACCCCTAGCCTGGGAACCTCCATATGCTGCAGGTGTGGCCCTAAAAAAAAAAGAAACTATTCAAAATGAAGCAGAAAAGAAAAATTTTAAAGGCTCTTTGAAGAAACTGTTCAAATTTGATGAAACTATAAACCCACAGATCCAAAAAGCTCACTGAACCCCCAAGCAAGATAAGCACATCACATTATACAAAGGCACATCCAATCATATTGTTGAAAACTTATAACAGCATTTTTTTTTTTTTTTTTTTTGCATCTGAAGCACGTGGAAGTTCCCGGGCCAGGGATCAAACCTGTGTCACTGTTGCAACCTGCACCACAGCTACAGCAAGAGCAGATTCTTAACCTGTTGCACTACAGGTGAATTAGCGAAAAATCTTTAAAGCAACCATAAGAGGTGGGAAAAAATTGCGTGTCTTCCAGAAAACATACAATTCATCATAATTACAATCTTGAAACCACTTAAGTTTATTGCCTTCGGAGAGGACATACTATATAACACTGTCAAAGGTAAGATGGTGGAGTTAACATATAATCATAAATAATAGATTTTACCTACTCTATGAGAAAAATTTACCTCTATTTAACGAGACCTAAAAGTAGCCAGATAACTATAGTGGAAGTGAGGACACTTGAATGCTATTTCTAGAATACATCCACCAAGAGAATATTAATAAACAGCTTAACTTAACTCTGCTTTTTAAAAACCAATGTGTAACAGTTTAAAAAAAAGGACAGGTATAATAACTTCAAAGAATATCTGAATGAATTCCCTACCAATTCTTGTAAAAATGCTTCAAGAGCCTTAGACTGCATTACTGCAGAGTCCTAATTTAGGCAATTTTAAAAATACTAATAGTCACTTTTAATGTTCTTTTTAAGGATCATTTGCTACAACTGTTGGTAACTCAATGCAACAGAGCCTACAATTCAATATTACTATGTTGGATGTTGGTATTTTTAATGAAATAGACAGGGGCATTTTAGAGTCTGAATAATTCCTGCATGTTTTTCCTAAACTGGTGAGTTCAGTAGTTCTATATATAACATCTTAAGTGTTGAAAAAGTAAAAAAAAAAAATAGCTCAAGTAATAGAAAGGCTTATGAATGAATGAATAGATACATTATCAATTTAACTCAGTGATTTAAAGTTTTTATTTAAAAGTAGAATTAGGGAGTTCCCGTTCTGGCTCAGTGGGTTAAGAACCCAACTAGTATCCATGAGGATGCGGGTCCAATCCCTGGCCTTGCTCAGCGGGTTAAGGATCCGGTGTTGCTGCAAGTTGCGGTGTAGGTTGCAGATGTGGCTTGGATCCGGCATTTCTATGGCTGTGGGATAGGCCTGCAGCTGCAGCTCTGATTGGACCCCTAGCCCGGGAACTTACATATGCCACAGTGTAGTCATAAAAAGAAAAAAACAATAAAAATAAAAAATAAAAGTAAAATGAGAACTTATCAGTGATATTTTACACGTATAATTATTTACTGAATACACCTCAATGTAAAACTCAGTACACTTACAAACATTACCATAATGGCTATCTTCTAAGGGTCCAAAGCAGGAAATTTAAATCTTTACCTAATATCTTCTGATAAGAAGGAACAATCACTAGCTTCATAACTGTACAGAATGGATCCAGTGAATTCTAAGAAGGGGAGGTCATCTTCCAAAACACTCTTCTGAACAGATGCCTGGAGTTAAACAAAATTTGAAAAAGCACAAATAAAATTCACATTAAATAATATTGTTCATTGAAAGAATAAAGTTCACTGAAGCATTCAAATTATAGGTTCTAAGTTTTATCAACTAATGCTTTATAGACCACGGATAATTTAAGCCATTCATTGTAAAATTATTTTTCTAACAAATTTATTTGCAAACTTTTAATCCTATTTTCATAAAAGCATTTATTTTACTAACTTTTTTCTTCAATTACATTAGTATTCTAGATGTAATAATGTTGCCTTAAAATGCTGAAGACTGGTTGGTGGATTCTAAATCTCTGAGGACTTAAAACTCTCTTAACCACGAAAATTCATCAAAGTAAACAGTGCCTAAATTATTATCTGAATTGGAACAAACTGGTAAGGCCAACCATGCAAACTAGATAAAAAGGAAAAGGTACAGAGTAAGAATTCTCCTTTTATAAAGCCAATTAAAATTTACTCCCATTTATCCATTCAACTACTAGATTCTGCTTCTTTTTCCTAACAGCATCCCTAAATGTAAATAATGGCCTGAAGTTTACAAGTGAGGATTTCACAGTCAAATTTACATTAAATTCTCCATCTGAAAGAATAATCAATGAACTGCAAACCTTTCTTTCCTCTATGGCATATCCCTTATTCTGCACAGCCATCCATTTAGGAAGTTTCCGCTGCTGTTGAGTTGTTTCCAACGTGTGTTCACTCATCTTTGAAAGGTTCTACCTACAAAATTCAAAAAACAATTACTCTACGAATAAATACAGTCTCTATAAGAAAACTCAGAGATAGACCTGCCAATATGATTGAAGAACAAACATACATATTTAAAGTTAGTTACGGCACTCAGGCCCACATACAGGTTCTAAGAACTAGAACTGCAAAAGAAACATACAACATACAATATGACAATGGTCATATATTTAGCATTTTTTCTTTTTAAAACAAGTCAGTTTAATTGACTTCTAAGGTTCTAGCAGTTTCAAAATTCTATTATTCTATGACTCTGATCCTTTTAAGAATAATCTTTATCTAATTTACAATGAGAATCCCTGGGTATGTAAATTGCTATAAATTTTTGACTTATTTTTCTTAAGACCTAAGGAAAATCAGCAAACTGTTAAACGTGTTCACAAGTCTACCTGAAGAGAATTTTGAGACAGACAAGCTTTCCTATATTAAGGGGTTTTTTTTTATTACACTCTTGGCCTAGTAAGTGAACCTGTTTCCATAAGAGCTACGGTTTTGCTGAGAATATTTTTTAAAACTTTGTTACGAGATTTGAGGTCTCTCTTCAATGTAAACCAAACTTCAAGAATGGTTACAGAAAATACAATGAATAGGAGAACTGTGTCATATTCTTTCTGTTAAAGGTAAAATGAGCCATACCCTCAGGTGACTTAACACACTAAACTGAAGAGACCTTAAGTTCTCAATAAAATTCTTCAAACCCCAACTGTTAGTTCCTATTATCTCAAATTTCTAATAAAGGCACAGCAGTTTTGAATATATACCTGAAGACTCTTATGATGAAACATGATGTTAATATGAAACAAAGCACCTATATATGATTGTGGGATAGCCTGTTACCCCTATTGATATTTAGCAATACAAACTCGAAAGAAATTTTAAAATATCCAGCAAGTATCCATTTTAAGTGCACAATTCCCAAGCCCAGACCCCCCCCAACTGAGAATATTAATAATACATGCAAGACAATTTTAAAACATTACTTTAGCAAACAAATTTTCCATACAGAACAAACTTCCATCACTCTTATGCACTGGGAAGTTCTGAAAGGATTAACAGCAGGCTGGTAACTCACTCTCCCTACTGGGGAAGGGAGAATGAAAGACCTCAACCAGGAATCCTAACTTCAAACTGGATGGTAGCCTTGTGAACCTATTAATGCTATCTACTAGCAGAAAAACACCAAAGAGTACCTATCTAGAAATGCTGTTAACCAGATATAGCTAAACTATCTATTGCTTGTCATAAATAAGCCTAGAATTATGGATTTGTTAACTTATTCAAAATTTCAAAAATTTATTAATTTATTGGTAAGTTCATAATTTATTAATTTATGTCTGGGAAACTGGGGGTAGTCAGCAAGCTGTGTAATTAAGATAATATAAAACAGAGGAGTTCTAATGAAAATAACTTCCTTTGTGCAATTTTTTTCTCGTACACATTGCTCAAAACGATGCTGCTAATCTAAAACCATCACATGTACTAATGCAGAAGAAAAGGACATTTCTGGAATCTGTGTGTGAGAGTTTGGGGTTCCTCCAAAAAAAAAAAAAATTCCATCTGTACTTGGTGCTTGCCTATATTCTCTGAATCATTAGCAAAGTTTAGCACTAAGATTTATGATTCACTGAATCAGAATTGAGAGATCTTAGTGCCACCACCTGCATTATATGTAATAAGATAAAATAGATAAAATACATATACTTTAATCATTGTAAAGGATTTTACAAATGTTTGTGGTTATTAATATTTGCCATAAATCCAAAAACCCTTGACAGGAGAGTCAAAAGTTGATCCCACAGTACATACAAACACACACACATACATCCATACAAGAAAAGTCTGCTCAATCTTAAAATATGTTTTTATTAAACTGGGAAACAAATTTTTGGTATATACAGTACAGATCATTTGCAAAACTGCCAAAAACTGAGTTTTCTGCAAATAACAACTGTATAAAAACAACTATAAAGTACTGGAATTTTGTAATTCATTCATTCACACTGCCAAAACAGAAATAAACTTCAAAAGCTCTTCCTTTCAGCTACCTATAACATTAAAATTATTTTAATTTAAAATGTCTAATTTTTAGATCTACTCTTTTTGCGCACAAAATTCAGTCTAGACATCTCCAGGCAAAGCATTTGAAAGCAAATTTGATTACAAATCTAACATTTTTGTAAAATTTACTAAGATCTTGGGACAGATAAAAAGCATACAGAAAATTGAAGTTGTAGAATAATTTTCAGTAGGGAAATTCTTCAACATACATAAGGATTATAATCGTTGATCAAATAAAGTTTGTTCTTGGAAGGGATCCAAGTCACTGAATAATAGATTTTTTTAATTATGTATTTGAATATAAACAACTTTGACACATCTTTTTCTAAAATCAAGTCATATCCTTTCATAATGCTTCACTTTGAGCCAGTAAAAGATCTTAGGTCTCTCTTTGAAATAAATAATATATTTTGATTTGCTTTGGTTTAGACTTTCCTGGAATAATCCCGCCTATCTATCTACCGCTATAGGACAATTTTCAACCATTTTCACTTTTTTAAAGGCTGATTTTAAACAACATACACCTGGGATCTTTGTTGCGCTTTATTTTTCTGGTTTGGTTGTGAACAGCCTAATTTGAACATGTCTATCTTTCAATAAAGAGATTCTTCTCATTCACAGTTAATGTAAGGACTTGAATTTTCCCTTTCATCTTACTTTGATTAGTATTTATCTTCCTTTCTTCAGTTTCTTTTATTCTTTATCCATTTTTTCGACTGGGCAATATTACCATTCACTCTTTTTTCCCATTGCCAATGTTAAAAGTTCAAAAACTTCACTTTTTTCTCATCCTATTACCCTGCTCTCTCAGCAAAATAATAAAACTGTATTCTTTCCCCATCGAGATCCTGTATTTGTACTGTCCCTCTACCCAGCAAGGCAAAACTCTTAGAATATTTTGACTTCCCCACTCTTCTAATTACTGTTTTTTGCTGATATAGTTTCAGTCACAGCCTGTTAGCTTTCTTAGTATAGTCCTTCTATTTCAAGAATCTTTATTATTTTCTAATAATTTATGTTACAAATTTCAACAGCCATTTTAATATAAATGTTTATATAAAGTTAAATATGCATGTAAATTGGAGTTCCTTGGTGGCTCAGTAGGTTAAGGATCCAGCATTGTCACTGCTGTGGCTCAGGTCACTGCTGTGGCACAAGTTTGATCCTTGGCCCAAGAATTTCCGCATGCCACAGGCATGGCCAATAAATACATACATACTAAATAAATAAGTAAATAAGTAAATGTATATATTGCTTGCTGTAGTTTCCTCTTCACTTCCTCTTGTCCTGTTTTGAATCTCTGCTCTGATTCAATTGTTTATTTAGAGGGCTTTTTTCAATTATTTTCCTCATATAAAATGTGAGGAGTTCTTGCTGTGGCTCAGCAGTAACGAACCTGACTAATATCCAAGAGGATGCAGATTCAATCCCTGACCTTGATCAGTGGCTTAAGGATCTGGCATTGCCATAAGTCATGATGTAGGTCATAGACACGGCTCGGATTTGGTATTGCTGTGGCATAGGACTGCAGCTACAGCTCTGATTCAACCCCTAGCCTGAGAACCTCCATATGCCGTGGGTCAGGCACTAAAAAGGAAAAAAAAAAAAAAAAAAGAATATGTTGGTGATAAATGCTGATCCTCTGCAAAGGCGAAAATGTATTTTTTTCAAACAGGAGAATGATTTGCTGGATAAGCATACAGTCTCTCAACAGTTCATAGAGGTTCTCTTACTGTCTTCTGCCTTTTAATGTTGCAAGTAAGAAGGTCATTGTTTTTCTGATGCTTTCTTCAATTCTGAGTACTACTTTTCCCATCTGGGAACTTAAAAGACTTTTAAGGATTTTTATATTTTAAAGATCCTAAATGTACAGGAGAATACAGTCTCCTTAGGATCAGTGAGTCCTCGCCAAGGACTGCTTTCCAAGTCTTTACTTCAGATCAGAAAAACTGCCCCTTGCGAGGGGCTGAATTGTATCTCTCCCCTAAATAAAATATGCTGGAATCCTAATCCCTAAGAACCTCAGGATGCAACTTTGAAGATAGTCATTTCAGAGCTAGCAAAATTTAAATGAAGTCATTAGGGTGGTCCGTAATTCAAAATAAGTGGTGTCATTATAGAAAGGGGAAATCTGGACACAGAAACAAGCATAGATGGATGGGTGATGTGAAGAAACACATGGAGAAAAATCATCTACAAGCCACAAAGGAAGGCCTAAAACAGACCCTTTCTTCAAAGCCCTCAGAAAAAAACTCTGCCAACAAATTGATTTTGCATTTCTAGCTTCCAAAACTATGAGACAATACAGTTCTATTGAGTCTTCCAGTTTGTGATATTTAATTATTGCAGCTGTAGCAAACGAATATACTCCTACTACTAGTTTAGTTATTAACTGCCATAGTTATTCCTTTTTTCTTCTGCAGCATTTATTCACATTCTAGTGAATTTCTTCTTGCCTGAATTTTTTTAGTGTCTTTTTTCCTACCTGACAACCACCTCCTTAATTTTGTTCTGTATTTCAAGAGACCACTTCCATGTAACTTCCAAGATGCTAATATCATCCCAACAGGTATACTTATTTTTCATTTTGCCTAGTGAGTTTTTTTTGTAATGTTAAGATCTTGATTGCTAGTTTCAGAAAATTTCCTTGTAGTCCAGTAAGTCTCCCTAAAAATGCTTATTATTTCTTTCTTTTGTAACAGTCTAACTATTTCAAATATCTGTCTCCATAGGAGCTTCCTATTCTGGATGTTCTGTTGGTTTTCCTTCCACTGATTCTGGATTCCTTGAGTGCACTATTATTTTACTTTACTTGTATAACTCTTTACCATCAGCAGTCATCAGCTCTTCGGGTCCCTTTGCAAGAAGTGGAAAATGAGGATCAAGAGACTATAAAGTTTTCGAGATCAGGGCAAGATGGCAGAGGAGTAAGAGGTCGCGCTCACCCACTCTCACAAATACATCAAAAAACGCATCTAAATATAAAACAACTTGGACAAATCATCATCTGAATGCTGATTAATTTAAACCTCCAAAAACTGCAAGAAACCCTTGAAATAACTGGGTGGAACAACAGAAGAAAAAAAAAAAAGGTGAGAGAGAGAAAAGCAATCAGGACGGCAGCCAGCACCCCAGGGAGGGAGCTGTGAAAAAGAAAAGTTTCCTGGGAAGAAACCTAAACAACAATCAACGACCAACGGAACTAGAGGGACATCAAAGTCTGAGAAAAACGCAGCAGCTGGATTGAGATAGGAAAATTGGAGTTAGAGACTCACACAGACAACCTAAATACCATGCAGACACTACAGCCTGAGGCGCCGGGCTGTGCCTGGGAACTAAGACACAGGTTCCTAAGGTTAGTCCCTGCGAGAGGGCACAGGTCGGTGCCCGCTGCGGTTGCGGGAATAGGACAAGGAACAGCGATATTCTGTGATTTGTGGAGAGCAAAACCAGGACTGAGGGAACCGAGGAAGTCTGGTCCCGCAGCGGAGGCAACCCTCCATTGTTAGGGAAGAGGAGAGGAGGAGGGGCTGACCGCCATAGGAAGCGACTTGAACTAGCGCGCAGGGCGGGGCGACGGTGACCCGCCAAAGAGAGCAGAAGTGGGGAGGAGCCAGTGGAGGCTGCAGCTGCGGCAGCGGGGGCGGAGCCTGTGCCTTGAAGCCTGTGGGCGGAGCACTGTGCCAGGTTGTGGACCCAGGCGCCTGCGCCAGCGAGCATCGGCGGGGGTGGCGGGGCCCTGGGCCAGTCCACGGACCTAGGCGACTGCGTCAACCCACAGAGTTGGTAGCTCTGGCGGGTGGAGCAGTACGCGACCACACGGAGCTAGCTTTCGCAGAGGAGCAGGGCCAGCGCCAGCCGCTGCTGCCAGGAAACCGCCCCAACTGACGAGAAAGCATCAGCGGAAGGGCGGAACAAACGCCAGCCTGCTGAGCCAGCCTCTGACAGGTACCTCTTGTGGTTCCAGTCACCTCAAAGAAGACTTTGCAATCAAACACTAGTTTCCCATGGCTCTCACTCCCGGGGGGAAATCATACTTCCTGCTGCTGCTATTGCCAAATGCTCAAGACACCTGGTAGATCTGCCTAGAGCTCGCGACCACTTCCCAGGGCTGGGCAACTAGGAGTGGACAGCACCACCTTCCTGCAATTGAGAGTGTAGAGACTAGGCACCCACTGTCGACTTTAGCCATTCCTATGCTCTCACAGAGAACACTCAGAGTACCACTGAGATAACAGCCTGCTCATTCCAAAGAAATAGACATCAAATAGTCAAACTCCTACACCAAAAATAAATAATAACCCCACCAAAAAATAGAAAGGGCAGCTCCTCCCTAGAAGTAGCCTACCAAGTCTACAGCGTGGCCTCCCCAAACTCACAGAAAAAGAAAACCACAAACAAGATGAAGAAGCTCAAAAACCATTCCCAGTTAAAAGAACAGGACAAATCATTTAAAGCAGCCAACAATGAAACAGACCTCTGCAGTCTGTCAGAAATGGAGTTCAGAAGGGAGGTAATGAAAATACCTGAAGAATTAAGGCTGAATATCCAGAAATTAAGAGAAGATGCAAACAGCGATGCAGAGTCCTTTAGAAAGGAGCTAGAAATCATAAGGAGGAGCCAAGAAAAGCTAGAAAACTCATTTGCAGAGATGCAAACTGAGCTAAAGGCAATAAAGAGCAGTTTGAATAATGCAGAGGAACAAATTAGTGATGTAGAAGATAGAATAATGGAAATCACGCAATCAGGACAGCAGACAGAAAATCAAATTAAAAA
>PVHT020000141.1:1218241-1254445 GCA_004024745.2 Catagonus wagneri
TACAGATGGCCAACAAGCACATGAAAAAATGCTCAACATCTTTGATAATTAGAGAAATGCAAATCAAAACTACCATGAGATACCACCTCACACCAGTCAGAATGGCCATCATTAACAAGTCCACAAACAACAAATGCTGGAGGGGGTGTGGAGAAAAGGGAACCCTCCTGCACTGTTGGTGGGAATGTAAGCTGGTGCAACCACTATGGAAGACAGTGTAGAGGTACCTTAGGAAACTCTAACATAGAATTACCATATGACCCAGCAATCCCACTCTTGGGCATATATCCAGACAAAAATTTCCTGGAGAAAAACACTTGTACACGCATGTTCACTGCAGCACTATTCACAATAGCCAAAACATGGAAACAACCCAAATGTCCATCGACAGATGACTGGATTAGGAAGATGTGGTATATATACAAGATGGAATACTATTCAGCCATAAAAAAGGAAAAAATAATGTCATTCACAGCAACATGGATGGAATTAGAAACCCTCATACTGAGTGAAGCAAGTCAGAAGGAGAAAGACAGATGTCATATGAAATCTCTTATAACTGGAGTCTAAAACACTGCACAAATGAACCTCTCAACAGAAAAGAAAATCACGAACTTGGGGGACAGACTTGTGGTTGCCAAGGGGGCGGGGGAGGGGTGGGAGGGAATGGGGATAACTAGTGCTTTAATGATGGAAAAGCAAGGAGATCCAACTGTATTGCACAGGGAACTATATCTAATCACACGTGATGAAGCCATATATGTACATGTAACCGGGTCACCACGCGGTGCAGTTGGAAAATCTGACAGAAATCTGTAAACCTGCTATAATGCAAAAAAAATAAAAATAAATTATAAAAAAAATAATAATAATAAAAATAAAAAAGAGACTATAAAGTTTTCCACTAAAGCATCAGGAGGCCATTTCTCTACTCACAGGTCTCCAAAGTTAGAATCTCAAGGATTTAGCTCATCAGCGCACTGAGCCATAAGTACAACTCCTCAGGGAAGTCTTCTAAGACAGGAATGATCAAGTAGGCTTCCAAGGACCAAACGGTTGTTTCAGTGCACTCAACATATGTTTTATTTTCAGCCATATTTGTACTACCACAGAAATTCTACTGAGTATTTTAGGAAATAATGTTTTAATTCCTTTTTTATCCACCTTTTTTTTTCCTTTTCCACCATTTTGAGTGGAATCCACTGATAATACTTAGAGGTACTTTAAGTTCTTTTTTGTGTAGAAATTCTTTTTTTATCAAGGATCAACTATTCAATTAGTGAGTTTGATATCTGCTGATTTTACTCAAATACATAATGACTCTCAACTGCCTGCTTCACTTATAAATGAAATTCTACACTGGAAATTGACAATATTTTCAAATTCATGGCACCCTTAGAAAACAAAAATGTTTTTTATGCCATAATGGGAAGGGGATCTGGGAATGTGAATATAAAATTCTGCAAAACTTTGTTATCAATAAAATTAAAATTTTCAGTCTTTTTAAGTAACAAATTTGCAATTGTTTCGATGAAGATAAATTTTGTACATTAGGTTTTATGTTTAAAATTGCCACACACAATTCCTGATTTAGGCCTTTTGATAACATATTCTTAATATTCTATATAATAACTATCACAAAGAATCTTTGTTAGCACAAGTGGTAGCAAATGGCAAAAAAGGAGGCTTTTGCTCCAACACACTGAAAATTCCTTTTTCACTGCTAACGACTATTCCAACAATTCAGTCTCTTTAAATTGTACATCAAGGGTGCTATAACTCTTTAAATCTAATACTTCTCCTTTTCTTCTACTGAGAAATACGTTAACTTTCTGATGACGTAAATAAGCTTCAAACACAAATGAATGTTTTCATATCAAGTATTTCAGTATACTACTAAAGCTCTGTCTCAGGCACATACTGACTTTGCTCTAATAATATTATTAATCTTTCTTTAGGATTCAAGTAATACCAGTTAAACAATCACTTCTAAAATTATTTTAACTTCACTCTGGTAAATTTGAATTTTTACTCTGTATCCATAAATTTTGTCAGTCTTATTAATACATTTTACACAAGGTCACCACACTTTTGATTAAGTTAATTCAAGTACTCAAAATGTCAGTTATAGATACCATTTTTTGAAGCCAATAATTATACTTCAACCAGTCTGCAAGTTAAGAGTCATTCACATAGGATAATCTGAAATTTTCCCTTTAGCTTATAAATCTTCCTTTGGACTGTCAACACACTTCAGTAATGAAACTAATCAGATTTTTTCACTTAAAGCTGAAAAAAGGTATTGTAGCAACTTGGATTTCATTAGATTCACTGTTTTTATGACATCATGTAATGTAGAATTCAGAACTATAGGCAAATTTTAATATACAAGAGCTTCTCTGTGAATAAAATAACGAATTACTTAGAATATCAGTTTTTTTACATTGAACTTCTTTAAAGCCTTTATATTTTCTTGTTATTACCAGTTCCAAACTCACAACGTTTCCATAATATATCATCTGTTTCAAAATATTCATTTTTCATTTTGAAATTCATCCCCAGTTGGTTTTGGAACTTCTTAGAAAAGCAAATAATGTCCTTCCAGGCATTTTTCAAGGATTTTATACAACCTTCTGAGGACCACTGCCCATATTTGCGAATTCATTAACTGCAATGAACACTTTTTTCATTAATCTTCTTGATTAATGCTGTCTTTATGTTCTTGACAGATTTTCAGCATATCTCCTAATAGCTGAAAAATGGCAACTTTTCACCTCCTTTCCCTCACTGGTCCAAAACATAGTCTTCCACACAGGCAGTGGCGGGAAAAAACACAGATTTGGCAAACTAGTAAAGTGATCTGGGCTTCATTAATTGTGCAGTCCTGTAACTCTCTTCTTGAGCTCAGTCTGTTACTTTTATTAACCTCTTAAATTTGCTCTTATTTTTCACTCAAAGACATTTTCAAAAGTTCAAATCTTTTGTTTAGTAAAATAGATGTTTTATGAAAAGGAACCAGAGCACTTTGTATGACATCCCTACTTCATTTGACTTAGGCTGAAAAATGAAGGATTATGGATACACCAAATCCAATTCTGAGACAGTCTTTTACTTTAATGCCTAATTATTGATTAAATATTTACTATTATGTTCTACTCATAAATCAGATGATTTTCCAGATTTAATCAATACCTTAGACATCATAGAGGGTAAGAAATATCTATAGAAATTAAATCTATTTGAATATAAAGTACTTAAAATACTATAGTCTTTAATTCCTTGGGAGATAGTTTTTACCAATTTTTTTGCCTGTCTGTATTTTTACAAACATTCCTAAACAAATCCTACCCCAAATTTTTTTAAGGAGACTAAACAAAAAATAAGTGTACTGAAATATTTACTTTCATTTAATTAAAAATTTTATAGTAAAAAAATATATTTCAGGGTAATCAAATATATTTGTAAATGAGTTTCTGAAATTACAAAGGCCTATTTTATGAATCAAATGAGTTGCATATGTTCCATTAACTATTTTTAGATATAAGCACTAGTACTTTAAATTCTAAAACCAAATATTATGAAATTCTATCAAATTCAGGGTTTGATAAACTGTCACATCAAATGCTTATAAAATTATAAATTAAATAACAAGCAAGAAAATTAACAAAATTAATTGTAATCCATTAGAAAACACTAAATATCATACAACTATAACCTATTAGAGAATACTATCACAATATCATATAATTAGCTAATAATCAGTCTATTCTACACTAGCAGTAAAATTAGGAAAATTAGAATTGAAATTGAAAGAAAACACATTAACTTTCCCAATGATTCAATAACATACACACATCCAATTAAAGTAATTGATAGGTAATTATTTAACAGCAAAGTCCAAAGGAAGTACTACATGATATAGCCACAACACAGCTTTTTTTTTTTAACTACTCAATGAATTTTATTACATTTATAGTTGTATAACCATCACCACAACCTAATTTTATAGCATTTCCATCCCAAAGCCCAGTGCATCCCCCTACCCCCCAACCAGTCTCATTTGGAAACTAAGTTTTTCAAAATCTGTGTAGTCAGTATCTGTTCTGCAAAGAAGTTCACTGTCCTTGTTTTAGATTCCACTTGTAAGTGATAGCATATGATGTTGGTGACTCGCTGTCTCATTGCCGTCACTTAGCATGATAATTTCTAGGTCCATCCATATTGCTGCAAATGCTGTTATCTCCTTCCTTTTAATGGCTGAGTAATATTCCACTGTGTAAATGTACCACATCTTCTTTATCCACTTTTCTGTTGATGGATATTTAGGGCGTTCCCATGTCTTGGCTATTGTATAGTGTGCTGCAGTGAACACTGGAGTACATGTATCTCTTCAAGTCATGGTTTTCTCTGGCTAGATGCCCAGCAGTGGGATTGCTGGATCAAATGGTAATTCTCTTTTTAGTTTTCTGAGGAATATCCATGCTGTTTTCCACAGTGGTTGCACCAAGTTACATTCCCACCAACAGTGTAATAGGGTTCCCTTTTTTCCACACCCCCTCCAGCATTTATTGTTTGCAGACTTTTTGATGATGGCCATTCTGGCTGATGTAAGGTGGTACCTCATAGTGGTTTTGATTTGCATTTCTCTAATAATTAGCGAGGAGCCACACACAACTCTTTTTAATCATGTTTACTACGATAACCATACATGTTATTAAACTTGAGTAGCTTACAAAAAGATCTACATAAAGAATGTTCAAATATAATTTCACCTATTATATATCTTTTAATGTTTGTCTTATGAAACACTTTTATGTTTGAAAATTACAAAAACACACAACCATCAGAATCTTGCATTACCTATAACATATATCACTATGCTGCAGCACAAATTGGAAGCCACTAATTCTGCTCCAGTTAACTCTTGCCAATAGTCAGTATGGACCCAGTATTGCCAGACCTTCCAATCTTTCAAAAGAAAACAAAGAACTCAATGTTACTATGCAATCTTTCATTTGATACCAATTGCCAACATCCAGGTTCCTGCAGGCCTCTTCATTTCTAAACTCTGCTGTAGACAAGTCAATACTAGCAGCTGGTGTGGGTATCCATTGAAATTTTAAAAAGTCAGTATCCCTTCACAAATCATTCTTTGAGTGAAATACTTGGATATATTTTTGCAGATACACTACAGAATGAGTGGTTGAGAAAGAACAGGAACACACTAACAAATGGAGTTTCCTTCAAGATGCACACAGGAAACAGGGCAGCATTCTGGTGCACTTAATTAGTGGAGTAGGGAGTGAATTATCCTAAGACTGGAGCACATATCCCTTTTCTCACCACTCTGAGTTTACTGTGTCAACTGGTACTGTCCTGGAGCATCACTCTATGCTACAGCTTCCACCATCATGCTAGGAGCATTCACACAGCATACAATTTACCTTCCCAGCTGTGAAACTGTGAGTAAAAACTATGAATCCAGAGTCAAATTCTTCCAATCCATCAAACTATCAGTACCAACTATACGCTTTGAGTCAAATTATTAAAAGAACTAGCTTGATGTAAATTACTATGTCTAAATAGACCTAGACTAAATGGAAGATCAGCTGTCTTCTTCATGAAGGCAGACCAAGGAAATATTTTCACACTATATGAAGATATTCCTTCAAAATACTTCTCTAATTTTCATATCATTTTATCCTTAGTTACATTTTTACTAACCAATCTCAAAAAAATAATCAGCATTGCCCAAAATACATCCATAAAACAGAACGCTGTGCAGTGATTAAAACATGTTCTTAAAATTTATCAAGTGAAAAAGTAAGTTATGGAGTTCCCTTGTGGTATGGTGGGTTAAGGATAGGGCACTGTTACTGCAGCGACTCAAGGCAAGTTAGGCTCTAACCTTAGAATATCAAGATATGTATATTTGTCTATGTGTTTATTACAGATATTTTATATACATACACATATATACACATACACCTACATACATACACACATTTTTAAAGGTCTGAGGCAATGTATACCAAAACATAAGTGGTTAACGCGCATCTGCAGATGGTTTTGAATTCCTTTCTATTTTTCTATACATTCCAAAGTTTCTATAAAAACATGTATTACTTTTAGCAATTGGGGTTTGGGAAAGTATGCCAGTAAAAGTGGGAAAGTGTTTTTTGATTTAATGAAAAATCAAACCTACATTTTTATACTATACAACAGATTGTATCTGTCACCAACAACTCAAGTTGCCATTGTAGCACAAAAGCTATAAACAGTACTTAAACAGGCATGACTGTGTTCTAATAAAACATTATTTATAGACATGGAAATCTGGATTTACACAAATTTTACAACTATTATTCTTCCGTTGATTTGTTTTAGCCACTTAAAAACACAGAAACCATTTAGCTTATTATAGTCAGCACAAAAACAAGTCAAATGTGACCCAATGGCCAGTTTGCCAACTGCTACTATAAAACATAGACAAAATGTTCTAAGACTGGAAAATGTCCAGTGCTGCTGTTATTAACAACTCACTATAGCAATTTTTTAATCACCATGATACATTCATAAAATATCTACTAAGAATGTAACTTCTTGGTAAAGGAAGTTTTTCTGATAAATTAGTTGCAAAATGAATCTCATTATAATTGAATCAGTGAGCTTACTGCAGGGTTAGCAATATTAGCCAATTAAATATTAGGAGATTATCTGCCAAAATTATGAATTATGTTTTGAAAGAAAGCCATCTTAAGTGATTTTATTTGACAACAATTAGATAGTAGGACAAGCTATCCACTTAAACCGCTTCTAGTTTATGTCAGTAGAAATCACACCAATAAGATTTAAATTAGCGACAAATTTAGAAAAAAAATTTTTTTTTTTTTTTTTTTTGCTTTTTAGGGCCGTACCCACGTATATGGAAGTTCCCAGGCTAGAAGTCAAATCAGAGCTGTAGCTGCCTAGCCTACACCACAGCCACAGCAACACAGGATCCAGGCCACATCTGTGACCTACACCACACAGCGTTGACGTGATCCTTAACCCTCTGAGGGAGGCCAGGGATGGAACCCTCATCCTCATGGAAACCAGTCGGATTCGTTTATGCTGAGCCACAACAGGAACTCCACAAATTTAGAAAATTTAAGACTAAATGCAATTCTAAATTAGCTAAGAAGGGATAACTCTTTCATCGCTTAGCTTTTAAACCATATTCTGCCAAAGAAGAAATTCATCTCAAGAGCACATTTTCCCACTTAGAATGCTATCACCTTCTAGAGAACAGACTTCACACCAGTCTCAAGAGAAAGCTGGGCTTCAGTGGATTAGCAGAGAGATTTCTTTGTTCCTAAAACCTCTAACAAAGGTAAGGAAATTAACACCTACAGTTACCACAGTAACTAACTTGCCTAATTGCTGGACTGCCAAACTGAATAAAGAATCCCAGCCTTTCTGAAATGCACCCCTCAAAAAACAAATAACAAACCAAAAAACCCACTACACTGTTAAGTTAAATGGCACATATAGATAACCATTTCAAGTCCAGGAAAAAAATTATCAGTAAGTCATGTCTAATTCTGAGAGACAGTTATATCGACCAATGTGGACACATTTTCAGTTAGTACCTAAAATGGTTCAGTTCTTTTTTTGTTCAAAATATATAAAGGCTAACCTAATGAAATATACTTTTATAAAAACTGACTAATCAAAAATCAAGAATGTTTACAATTATTCTAAAATTTGCTAACAAAATGTCACAAAAGAGATGTCACTGTTCATAAGCTAAAATTTCAATTTCTTACTTTGACCATTTATGCAAATTTTACAAATAACCACCAAGTTTCTCAGTGTTTCTCTGAACACGGTGTATCATCATCACTGTGCACAAAGGAAAACTGATAACAAAGGCTAAGTGATTCTGCAAAAGTTAGCAGATTGCTCTAACAATTAAAATTACGCTATGAACAAGCAGGGAAGTAGAATGGAAAGAAATTCAGACTTGGAGTCAAAAATTCTATGCTCCAGTGTTGCTCTGTGTCAAAAAAAATTATCCAAAAGTTAGAAGTAAGACAAAAAGAAGGCAATATGGCTTTTCAATGTCATATAGGAGCATAAGCCCACCCAAGAATTATTTCATATGGAATACATCTTTGACTCATTACTTACTTGGTTAAAAACTCAAACACAGTGAAGTTACATGTTAACTTGTAAATTTTTGTCTACTAAAAATCCAAGTGAATTCTGTTCAGGAGAAAAGATAATCTCAAAGGCTACGGTTTTTACTACCCCGTAGGACAGCTCTGTATCTAAACTAGCAATTATTTTGAAGTTCCTGTTCCAATGTCTTCGTGTAATGGTCAATTTAATGTGCCAACTTGACTGGGCTAAGCAATCCCAGCCCAGAACTGGTAAAACATTATTTCCAGGTGTGTCCTGGGAGCCTGTTTCCAGAGGGACTAGCATTTGAGCAGGTTGAAAGAGTAAAGAAGATTGCCCTCAACCAAAGGTGGGAATCACCCAATCTGCTGAGAGCCTGAACAGAACAAAAAGGTTGAGGAAAAGGAAATTTGCTATTTGCTTGAGCTGAGACATCCCTTGCACATCAGTACTCCTGGGCTCTGAGGTCTCACACCATTGTCTTCTCTGGTTCTCAGATACCAACTAAAATGACACCACTGGCTTTCCCAGGCCTCCAGCTTGCTGATGGCAGTCTGTGGAGCTTCTCAGCCCCCAAAACTGCATAAGCCAATTCCTCAGAGTAAAAATCTTTCTCCATATCTATCTATATATACCCTCTTGGTTCCAGAAAAACAGATATAACACCTATATAGTCTTTGTTCCTCTTGAAACCAATTTTACCTCCTGTTGGTACCCTCATTAATGAATTAAATAAATGTGACACGGGTTCATTATATATTTGTATGAGAATGAGTCTTTGATTTTTTAGAAAATTATGCTGTGACACTTGGCCATTTAATATCCATGAGCCCACGGATGAGTCACTTTACTTTTCTAAATCATCATTTCCTCATCTGTAAAAGAGGAATTAAACTGCCATTAAATTACTACTTGCCTTATTTCATTATTTTTTTACTTGCCTCACTGACTACAGGGTTGGTATTAAAACAGTCACAAATATGACATGACATCTTTTATTAAACAACAGCTACACATTAGTTGGTATACTGATAGGAGTAGTGACAGAACTTTAACTGCTATTATAACTCAATCCCTTTAATAAACTTAGAGGGACCAAGAATCTGTGAGTACAGAGAGAAATATCAAATCCACACAAACAAAACATTACCGAAGTTAATTAAATATTGAAGTGCTTCACAGGTAAAATGTTCTTTTGAGTGATAAATCCAAACAAGAGAAGAGAAAATGGATTCATTTACCCAAAAAGACTTCATCCTTACCCATGGGACTTGGTCCAAGTAGCACTGAATTTCAACATGCACCTATTTTCTTTCTCTGCAACTATACTATACACACCATATTCAGGAGGCTTCCAACTACAATCTAAATTACAACAGTAATATTCATATACTCATCTAACTATTCATGTGTGTAGATATGAATATAGAAAAAGAAGAAATTTCAAAGACTGATAAGTTATAAGATTGGATTAATAAAGGTTTCAAATAACCTGACACGGAAAGCTTATAAAACTAAAGCAGCTTAAATGATTCAGCAATTCAATCTGGTTACCAAAGCCCCAATTTTGGTTTTTGGGTTTCACCTATTCATCTATACAATTTTGTTGAAGAGGCAGCTTTCAGTCAAAAAGCCTTTCAAATGCCATCAACAATGTAATGGTAGGGTGTGGAGAAAAGGGAACCCTCCTACACTGTTGGTGGGAATGTAAATTGGTACAACTACTATGGAAAACAGTATGGAGGGTCCTCAGAAAACTAAATATAGAACTGCCATAAGATCCCGCAATCCCACTCCTGCACATATACCCAGACTAAACTAAAATTCAAAAAGATACATGCACCCATATGTCACTGCAGCACTATTCACAATAACCAAGACATGTAAACAACTTAAATGTCCATCAACAGATGAAAGGATTAAGATGTGGTACAGGAGTTCCCATAGTGGCTCAGCGGAACCGAATCTAACTAGTATCCATGAGGACGCAGGTTTGATCCCTGGTCTTGCTCAGTGAATTAAGGATCCGGCATTGCCATGACCTGTGGTGTAGGTCACGGACACAGCTCAGATCTGACGTTGGTGTGGCTGTAGTGTAAGCCAGCGGCTATAGCTCCAATTCAACCCCTAGCTTGGGAACCTCCATATGCTGTGCGTGTGGCCCTAAAAAGACAGAAAAAAAAAGATGTGATACATATACACAACAGAATACTAATGAACCAAAAAAAGAATGAAATAATGCCATTTGCAGCAATATGGATGCAACCAGAGATTTCTCGTACTAAGTGAAGTAGGTCAGAAACAGAAAGACAAATACCATATGATATCACTTATCTTTGGAATCTAAAATATGGCATAAAGGAACCTATCTACAGAACAGAAACAGACTCACAGACATGGAGAACAGACTTGTGGTTGCCAAGGGGGAAGGAGAAGGAGAGTGGGATGGACTAGGAGTTTGCAAACTATTACATTTAGAATGGATAACCAATGAGGTCCTGCTGTATAGTACAGGGAACTGTATCCAATCACTTGTGACAGAACACGACAGGATATGAGAAAAAGAATGAGAATATAGTATAAAGCATATGTAGTATATTTAATATATATTTTATATATCTGTATGACTGAGTCACTTTGCCGTACAGCAGAATTAACACAACTATACTTTAAAAAATTTAAAGAAACAAAACAATGCAATGGGAGTTCCCACTGCGGCTCAGCAGGTTAAGAACCCAAGAGTGTCCATGAGGATGCAGGTTCGATCTCTAGCCTCACTCAGTGGGTTAAGGATCTAATGTTGCCACAAGCTATGGCTCAAATCTGGTCTTGCTGTGATGTGGCATAGGCCTGCAATTGAAGCTCCAATTTGACCACTAGCCCAGAAACTTCCATATACTTCAGGTACAGCCATAAAAAGAAGGAAAAAAAACGCAATGAACTTTTTAAAATCTTGGTTTAATTTCTTTTATCATATTACATATTTTCTGAAAATGTAATAAACCTTGCCCTTTGAGTTTATATGTACTTAATCAATATACTAGCAACTAGTTCATATATACATATGTATATAGACACACACACACACACACAATCTATAATTTATTGTAGAAGATATCATTTGTAAGGTACTCTCCTTTACTGTTTCTGAGTACCAAAAGCATTAGTACTTTTCAGTGCAATAGGAATAAGAGAGAGCAGAGTGAAAAAAATAAGAACCAAAGAATCCATAACAAAACCCTCATCAAATTCCCAAATTAGGAGTTCTCTTGTGGCGCAGGGGGTTAAGGATCCAGCATTGTAACTGCAGTGGCTTGGGTCGCTGCTGTGGCATGGGTTCAATCCCTGACCCAGGAACTTAAACATGCCAAGGGTGCAGCCAATTAAAAAAAAAAAAAAGAGAGAGAGAGAGGCTTTCAAGACTTTTATTTTATTTTATTTTATTTGCTTTTTAGGGCCTCACCTGCGGCCTATGGAGGTTCCCAGGCTAGGGGTCAAATCGGAGCTACAGCTGCCAGCCTACACCACAGCCACAGCAACGCGGGATCGGAGCCGTTTCTGCGACCTACACCACAGCTCAGGGCAATGCCGGACCCTTAACCCACTGAGCAAGGACAGGGATCAAACCCGCAACCTCACGGTTCCTAGTCGGATTCGTTTCTGCTGCGCCACGACAGAAACTCCTAGACTTTTATTAATCTATTGCTAGATTTCTACTATCTTAATACCCTCCAAAGTTACTCAAACAAGCAAACTAGGAAAGCTAAATAAAACCACCTATTAGCATTTAGTTAAATAAATCATTGCAATTTTAAAAAATAATAGGATGATTTTTTGAGAACTATTTCTTTATAGGTATCCACCAAGTTTTCACAACTGTCAAATATTATGTAATATATAATTTATAACACAATATAAATTAAAATCTGTATTAATAATGTCAATTGAAATAAAGTACAAATAGAACCAAATAAATAAATACAATAAAATGCTAGCAACTGGAGAAAAGGATAAAAGCTTCTCTCTATGCTGTGTCATTGTGAGAAGCCACACTGCCCATAAACCAGGAACATGACTTGACCTGAACTGAATCCATGGCATAGTGAAGTGCTTTATAACTGAATTTCACTATCCAACTGAATAATTCATTATTTTTAATAAATTTCCTCTTGTTCTGAAAGTAGCTATAGCCAGTCAGCGAAAATCAACCACTATAAACTGGGAAATTGCAGAGGAAGTTTTCAAGTAAGTCAATTTAAAACTTGCTTAGGTTGCCTATTTTTCCCTTTTTTTTTAATTACTGTTACTTCACATGGCCTGAGATGAAATTTTATGGGACTCATTAGGAAGTGGACATTGACAGTTACCTACCCAGCACCCATTCCACCCTGCACCCATAAATTTAATTCAGATAATGACCAGTTACACACAAAGCCAATGTGCTTGAAGGAAGCTGCCCTCAGCTGCCACTGTAAACCCAAATGATCTAAAAGTAATCCCATTCTCCTTGCCCAAATGATCTAAAATTAATCCCGTTCTCCTTGCCACAAAGACGATTCAGAAACTCAAGCCTAAACTCAAGGCATTCCTCTGGATTTGGGTTAAGAATAGAACCAACAACCTACTTCAGGCCAATGAGATACAATATGATTGTTCAGGGGCTTTCTGAGAATACCATGCTACCAGAAGCTACCAGAAGAGATGCCCTCTATTTGAGAATATGAAGCCCGGGCCTCTACTGCCGGTCTGCCACCATGATGGAAGTCAGCATGAGGACGTAGCCAATACACAGAAGATAGTAATGATGAAAAATGAGGCCACGGTTATTAATGGACTAAACTGGTTTTCAAGTAGCCTTACCTCAGCCTTCAGGTTTCATTTTAGTAATAAATTTCCTTATTTATTAAGTCTCTTTGAATAATGTTTTCTATGCTTGTGTTCTAACCAATACATAAATATAATTGGAAATAAAAGTATGTGAGAGTTCCTGTTGTGGTTCAGGAGGTTACGAACCCGACCAGTATCCATGAGGATGTGGGTTTCATCCCTGGTCCTGGAGTTCCCTGGCTCAGTGGAAATAAACCTGACTAGTATCCATGAGGATGCAGGTTTGATCCCTGGCCTCACTCAGTGGGTTAAGGATCGGCATGGCCCCGAGCTGTGGTATAGGTTGCAGACACAGCGCAGATGTAGCATTTCTGTGGCGTTGGCGGGCAGCTACAGCTCAGATTCGACCCCTAGCCTGGGAACCTCAATACACGGTAGGTGCGACCCTTAAAAAAAAAAAAAAGAGAGAGAGAGAGAGAGAAACCAAAAATTAATTAATAAAGCTGAAATCCCACCTCCTATCACACCTCCACAGCTAAAACCCTGGTTCAAGCCACATTACCTCTTATCTGCTTGCCTCCATTATCTAGTCTCAAAACAGTAATCAGAGTAATTCTGATAAAAGACAATTCAATTTAAAGGATTATATACCATAACCAAGTAAGATTTATCCCAGGAATGCAAGGGTGGCTCAACATAAGAAAATCAATTAATGTAGTAAGTCACTTTAATAGAAAGAATGAAAAATACCACACGGTCATCTCAATTGACACAGGCATTTGACAAAAATCAAATACTCTTTCATGATATAAAAACTCAAAAAAACTAGGGATAGTAGGGAATTTCCTTAACACAATAAAGGGAACTTATGAGAAACCCACAGTTAACATCATACTCAGTGATGAAAGACTGAAAGCTTTCCCCTTAAGATCAAGAGCAAGACAAAGATACTCACTTTCACCAATGGTATTCAACATAGTATTGACAACTGCAGCAAGGAAGTTCCCTGGTGGTCTAGTAGTTAGGATGTGGTGCTTTCACCTCTGAAGGCCAGGTTCAATCCCTTGTCTGGGAATGGAGATTCCACATCAAGCCATTGCATGTCACTGCCAAAAAAATTTTTTAAAAGGAAAACAACAACAAAAAAAAAAAAGGAGTTCCTGTTGTGGCACAGTGGAAACAAAACCAACTAGGAACCATTAGGTTTCAGGTTCAATCCTTAGCCTCACTCAGTGGGTTAAGGATCTGGCATTGCTGTGAGCTATGGTGTAGGTCACAGACACAGCTCAGATCCTGTGTTGCTGTGGCTGTGGTGTAAGCTGGCAGCTGTAGCTCCGATTAGACCCCTAGCCTGGGAATATCCATATACTGCTGGTGCAGCCCTAAAAATCAAAAAAAAAAAAAAAAAAAAAAAAAAAAAAAAAAAAAAAAAAAAAAACAAACCAAAAAAAAAAAAAAAAAAAAAAAAAAAAAAAAAAAAAAAAAAAAAAAAAAAAAAAAAGAAAGAAAGAAAGAAAGGAAAAAGAAAAGTCCACCCAGAGAAATCATATATAAATAAGAAACAAAAGTCATCTAGATAGGAAAGGAAGTAAAAACTATCTCTATTCACAGATAACATGATCCTATATATTAAAAAAATCCCAAAGAATCCACAAAAAATCTACTAGATCTAATGAGCTAATTCAGCAAAGTTGCAGGGTACATGATCAGGACACAAAAATCAGCTGTTTGCATATACTAGCAATGAACAATCTGAAAGGAAATCAAGAATGCAAACTCATTTACAATAACATCTAAAAGAATAAAATACCTAGGAGGTGAAAAAACTTGTATTCCAACACCTACAAAACACTGCTGCCATTTAAAGAAGGTACCAACAAATGGAACGACACTTGAGTTCATGGATAGAAAGATTTAATACTGTCAAGATGTTTAGGTAGCTTCCTAAAGCTACCTACGATCCAACACAATCTCCATCAAAATTCCAACAGCCTTTCTTGCAGAAACAGAAAAGGTGAGCCTCAAATTCATATGAATTGAAAGGAGCTCTGAACAGCTAGAACAATCTTCAAAAACAACAAAGTCAGAGATTCAGACCTTCCAGTTTCAAAACATCCTACAAAACTACCGTAATCAAAACAGTGGCACAGCATAAGGATAAATACATAGATTGATGAAACAGAATTGAGCCTCCAGAAATTAATCCTTATATGTATGGCCAAATTACTGATTTCTGAAAGAGTGCCAAGTCTATTCTGTGGGGAAAGGAGTTTTTCAATAGAGGATGTTGGGCCAATTGGATTTCCACACAGAAGAGTAAAGTTGGACCACATGCAAAGATTAATTCAAAATATACTGATTTAAACATAACAGTTAAAACTGTAAACCTCTTAAAAGGAGACATAACTTTGGATTTGGGAACAAATTCTTAAATAGAACACCAAAAGAACAAGCAATAATGGAAAGAAATTGATAAGTTGGACTTTATCAAAATTTAAAACTTTTATCAATCAAGCAACATTTTCCAAATGTAAAAAGACAACACACAAAATGGGAGAAAATATTTACAAATCATATATCTGATAAGTGTTTGGTAAGGAGAATACATAAAGGTCTCCTATAACTCAAGAGTTCCTGCTGTGACACAGAAGGTTAAAGACCAGGCCTTGTCTCTGCAGCTGTGAGAGGTCAATCCCCAGCCAAGCACAGTGGGTTAAGGATCCTGTGTTGCCACAGCTGTGGCACAGGTCACAGTTGTGGCTCGAATTCAATCACTGGCCCAGGAACTTCCAAAAAAATAGACAAAGGAAGTGAAAAGACATTTCTCCAAAGAAGATATACCAATGGCCAATAAGCACATGAAAAGATGTTCAGCATCATTTATCATTAATGAAATGCAAATCAAAACCACAATTAAGATACCACTTCACCTCACCACTTAAGATGGCTACAACAGGGAGACAGAGGAAATCAGAAAGATGAGAGGAGAAAACAGGAAAAGAAAACAAAAAAGAAAAAAAAGGAAGAAGGTAAGTTTCGGAGAGGATCTGGAGAAATCGGAACCCTTCTTACAGCACTGGTTGAATGCCAAATGGTTTTGCCACTGTGAAAAACAGTTCTACAGTTCCTCAAAAAGCTAAACATAGAAGTTCCCACTGTGGCATAACTGGATCAAAACTGTAGCTCAGATCTGATCCCTGGCCCAGGAACTCCTTATGCCAAGGTGTAGCCAAAAGATAGGAAAAAACTGCTGAACACAGAATTATCATATGACCCTGCAAGTCCACTCCTAAGTACAGACTCAAAAGAATTGGAAACAGGGACTCAAGCAGATCCCTGTAAGCCAATGTTCAGTACACCATTATTCATAATAACCAGAAGTGGAAAAAAACCCAAGAGTCTGTCAACAGATGAATGGATAAACAAAATATAGTATATACACACAACAAAATAGTATTCAGCCATAAAAGAAATTAAGCATTAATACATGGTACAACATGGATGAACCCTGAAAGCATTATGCCAAGTGAAGGAAGTCAGATACAAAAAGGCATACTAGGTAATTCCATTTGTGTATAATATCTAGAATAAGCAAATTTATAGAGAGTATACCAGAGGTTACCAGGGGCTGGGCAGAGGGGGCAATAGGGAGTTATTAACCAGTTACAAGAGTTGCTTGGGGTGATAAAGAAATTTTAGAAATAATCGTGACGGTTATATAACACTGAGTATAATTACTGTCACTGAATTGGTACACTAAAAAAGGCTTAAACTGGCAAACTTTGTTATATATATTTTAGTACTTTTTTTTTTTAAGATAGATCAGTAATTCGCTGACAAAACTCTCCAGTAGCTTCCCATCTCCCTCAGAATGAAAACCCAAATTTTCAGAATTGCCTACAAGGTCTTACACAATCTGTCGCCCACTCTTTCCTGCCTGACTTGATCTCCTACACTTCTTCCCTATTTCACTCTGCTCTAACTTACTGGCCTCCTAGGCTGCTCACCTGACACAACAAGCAGGCTCCCTCAAGGCCTTTACATTTTCTTTTCCCCTAGAAAGCCACAGGACTAGCTCTCTCACTTCATTCAGCTCTTGATTCAAAAATTACCTTCTTAGTCAGGCCTTCCCTGACCACCTATTGTAAAACTGCAGCCTCCATACCCCACTCACAACTCTTCATCTCTTTTTCCTTTATTATTTTCCATAGGATTTTCACCTTCTGATACACCAGGCATTTGACTTATTGCCTATCTCTCTCCAAAATACAGACACCAAAAGCAGAACGATTTGTGTTTGTTTTGTTCATTGATGGTCTCCCCAGTATCTACAGCAGTGCTCAATATATATCTGCTGAATTAACAAGGGGAAACCACTCTTCCATGGGATGAAAATCTAACTGCTCAGCCCATATGGACCTTCAACAAACTGACCCTAAAAAAAACTGAATCATACAAAATTCAAAGTACTCTAAAGACTACAAAATTAGCATCCTAAGGATTTTAATATCCTCTTCCAAGGGAAGAATTTTTACATACTCAAACATATCCAGAAATCAACTCAAATTCAACCAGGAAAAAAAAACAAAACCCAAACCATTAAGGGTTGAACGCTTTGAACTGAAAAACTCCAATATAATTTGTTACATTAGACAAAATGGGTTATTTCCCTGGACTGCTGTGTAAACATGGAGTGGCTGAATTTCTGCAGCAGTGAAGGCCGTATAGGAAGGACAGGATCCTAAAGGCACGCAACAGGTAACCAATCAGCCGCACAAGCTAAAGCGAGAAGAGCGGGGAAGCACACTTTTGCTCACAGTAGCTCCGAGAAGTCCTGCGGGAGGACGAGGTTCTTTACCGCGATGTTTGGGAGGTGGAAAGGGGAAAGAGGATGTCGGTTTCTAAGGGATCTCCTACACACAGCCCAGAGGCCTGCTCTGCCGGACTGAGCACCTCTGGTGAGAGAAGGCTAGAACGATACTCCAGGGTCTAGAGCTGGAAGCAGGAAGGGCAAGGACACGTTACCCTGAGAAGAGCCAGTTAACAGGATTTCCCTTCAGCTGGGTGACTCGAGCAGCGCCCCAACAGCCGGCCTGGAACCCAGGAATCCAGGACAGTCATCACTTCAACAGACTTTATTCTCGCGCTGCAGAGCACACGCCGGAGCGTCAAAGCGCACACACTACACGTCACTTCTGGGACACAGACCTTCCCCACCCCTCCCACCAGGGTCCGCCCCGCCCCCAGTGCGCCTCTCCGGAGGCGCTGTGCTGCAACCCAGCCTACCTAGCCCAGCTAGCTATGCGGCGCACATGCGCAGAGAACTCGATGCCGCTGTGCACCTCGGGGACTGTAGTCTCCGCGCAAGTGCGGGTGGGCCGCCAGAGTCCTAGTTCCCGGCGGAACCTGGAGAAGTCAGAACTCTCTCGGCACTCTGGTCCTTATTCCCGTGTTCATACCTGTCCAGTCACCTCGCGCTCCAGCTTCGTTCCCACACGCTGGGCTTCGGTCAGGGAGCGTCTTAAGGGAAAGAGCGAGACCCGGTCTTCCCCTCAGCCGGCTGTGCTGGAGGAGGCGGGGTCCACTGCCCGCCTCCCGCCGCCCCCCTCCCCGCCCTCCTTTCCCTCCCCGGCGGGCGTCGGGCCGGTGCCCGAAGAGAGGCGGCGGCCCCCGCAGCGGCCGCAGGAGGGGCGGCGGCGGTGGTCGCCGCAGGCGATGCCCCTGCCTGGCTGCTCCGGCGGGGGGCGGTGCGAGCGGCGGCGGAGGAGCAGGCAGGGGGCGGCGGCTGCAACAGAGGGGCCGAGAGCTGGCGGCGGCGGCGGAGGTGAAGGGCATCGGCGGCGGCGGCGGTGATGGCAGTGCTGATGTGAGTGTCTGCTGGCTGGGGACCCCGGGGCTGCCGAGCCCGAGGCGAGCGGGAGCGGGAGGCCAGGGGCAACGGAGGGATGCTATGTGCCCGGTGCGGAGCCGGGAGACTCCGCCCGCCACCGCCGTTCGTCCGGTAGAGGCGGGAGCCCAGCGCTGCGGCGGCCGGCACAGTGCAAAGCGCGGCCCGGTGTGGGGGTCCCGGGCGGAGGCTGGGGCAGCGCAGGCAGAGGGGCGTCTGCGATTGTTCTCAACACCCCTCCCCCACCCCACCCCGTGTGTCTGTTTGTCACTTGCAGCTGAAGATGGAAAGAGCCAGGCGAAGGGGAGGCGGTGGCGGCGGCCGTGGCCGCGGCGGCAAGAATGTAGGGGGCTCTGGCCTAAGCAAGAGTAGACTCTATCCCCAGGCCCAGCACCCCCACTACCCCCACTACGCGGCTTCAGCCACCCCTAATCAGGCTGGGGGCGCTGCCGAAATCCAGGAACTGGCCTCTAAACGAGTGGACATCCAGAAAAAGAGGTTTTACCTAGACGTGAAGCAAAGCTCCCGGGGCCGGTTCCTAAAGATAGCCGAAGTCTGGATAGGGAGAGGCCGGCAAGACAATATCAGAAAGAGTAAACTGACCCTCTCCCTGTCTGTGGCAGCGGAGCTGAAGGACTGCCTAGGGGACTTCATCGAGCACTATGCCCACCTGGGCCTGAAAGGCCACCGACAAGAGCATGGTCACGGCAAAGAGCAAAGCTCCAGGAGGAGACTGAAGCACTCAGCACCCTCCCCACCAGTCTCTGTGGGATCCGAAGAGCACCCTCACAGTGTCCTCAAGACAGACTACATAGAAAGGGACAATAGGAAATATTATCTAGACCTAAAGGAAAATCAACGGGGTCGCTTCCTAAGGATTAGACAAACCATGATGCGGGGTACTGGCATGATAGGTTATTTTGGCCACACTTTGGGCCAAGAACAGACTATTGTCCTCCCAGCACAAGGGATGATTGAGTTTCGAGATGCCTTGGTTCAGCTCATTGAAGACTATGGCGAAGGGGACATAGAAGACCGCAGAGGTGGAGACGATGACCCAGTGGAACTCCCAGAGGGGACTTCTTTCAGAGTGGACAATAAAAGGTTCTACTTTGATGTGGGCTCTAATAAATATGGAATTTTCCTGAAGGTAAGTGAGGTGAGGCCACCTTACCGTAATACTATTACTGTTCCATTCAAAGCTTGGACAAGGTTTGGGGAGAATTTTATCAAGTATGAAGAAGAGATGAGGAAAATTTGCAACAGCCATAAAGAAAAGAGGATGGATGGCAGAAGGGCCAGTGGTGAAGAACAAGAATGCCTCGACTAGAATGAAATTGAACTCCATCAGGCAAAAGTTAAAATCCTAAATTGGCTAAAAGTACTGATCCATACTCATTTGAAGAAGTTTTTCCTCTTTTTTGGCCCTTTGTTATTAGTAATACCTCTAGTAGTTTATACTTCAAGGAGTCTAATTCTCATGTTATGTTATCCATAGAACACTATTATTCTTATGGGAATTCCAACCTTCCCAGAGCTAAATAGTTTAGCTGCCTCAACTGCTCCAGACTATTGAAGTATGCAAATCAGCACAAGGTGTGACATTCTGACCTTCTAAATACCATAACTAAAATTTACATTGCACTATGACGTAAGCCTGAAAAAAGATACATATACTTAATACGAAAGTGTGAATTTTTGTTTAACAGGTTCCCCCCCCAAAGAAAAACGTATTCCATTCCTACTTCATTAAAAGCTGTTAAGCTTACCTGTAGGACAGTTACCACAGAAACAGAAATTGACTTCTATTATAAATATATTTATTTATAAAAGTAAAAGTAGAAATGTCTTAATTGTCCATCAGACAACCAAATAATAAATAATACCATTAAGGAATCAAATCTTAGAATTACTATAGTAATCCATAATTTCAAATTTTGTGGTAACCCTGCAGTTTATAGTTGCCATGTCAACAGCATGAGAGAATTTTCATTGGTTATTCTAAGCTAGTTACAATCCCATCTTCACCTCTGATGATTGTACCATATATTATTATTGACTTTCCAAAGTTTCAGGAATTAGTTTTATGTGTGGAAGGCTTCATCCTATGGCTCTGCTGTGGAAATCTTGATGTTTTAGCTTTTCATGCTAATTTGAAGGTTGTGAGAGGTTCTTTCCCAAAATATATCATGGACTCAAGGTGTTATATTTTATGCTGCTGCTTTAACACTATTTCAGAGGGGTTGGTGCACCAGTTACCTGATAAAAGATACATCAGTAATAATATATTTTAGTAGCATTTTTGCAATTGCTACCCTTAAAATCACAGCAACACTTCCAATAAATGTGACTTTTACAGGTCTTTCAATTCCAGGGAAAAAAAAATTTTAAAGCATTTAGAATAAATATAAATTTTCAGCCTGGAAAAAATAGTATTTAAAGATTGGTTGTAAACATATTTGAAAGGAAAATTCAGGCATTTTCCAAGGTGCTCTTTAAAATACTTAAAGGGTTTACTTTACACAAGACTCACCCATTTACTTGTATTAAAAATTACTTTTCAGGAAGTGCCACAGCAATTTTTCAACACCTAAGTGATTTTTAAAACAAGTGGATACAATGTATATGTGTACCAACCCACCCTGTATCAACTGACTGAAATTTTATATGTTGAGCTGCATTTTATTCTGGATGAAATTACTCTTTTATCTTGGCTTTATTCACCTCTCACACAGTAAGTCCATATAATCATGTTTAAGAGCCAGACACTGATTTCAACCCCCAAATATAGCTCTCATTGATGAGAGCTGGCTGCACGGATTGAGATCAGAATGTAGCTCTTCTTTTATATGCTACAAGTAATTCCCAATTATTTTAACAGGTTATTTTCCTCCATAGGTTTGTCCCCAAATACCTTCAAGTGACTAAGAAAACTCTATGGTAGGGATTAAGAAAATTCATTTCACAGATTTATGTTACTTAAAAACAAGCAATCAATAACACAGACATGTATGCTAGTGTTGGCCTGCAGATTTTATTTGTGGTTTCCTCCAGTAGTGTGAAGGAATCTCACTAGTTCATTGTAATTGCGGACCATCTGGATCACTATGGAATAACTGAAGGTTAGAAGATGATGTTAGTACTAGAGTTAATAGCACATGGTGGGTGTTGAGACTCTAAAAGTAGCAAAGATCTTTAAACAGTCCTAACTGTAAAATGACTATTCTGGGCTTGATAAAAAGTAGCTTTGGGGTATATGAAGGCGTGGTGCGCACTTGAATTACTGTACTACTGATTGTTATCGCTGCCCATCATAGTGCCTATTAATAATAATCAACCTGTCAGATTTGGGCAAACTGGAGCTGTGAATATTCCAGTATTTGAGTGTTCCTATCACTGTTACTGTGACTGTATACTCTCTCTTAAAACCTTCCCTTCTAAAATATTTATATCCGTTAAGTCTAAATGGTTTCCTTTTTTGGGGTTTTTAGTCTGGTAAGCTTTGAGTGTGTGTGCCCATATATATATACACACACACACATACATATACATGTATGTATGTGTGTTATATACGCATACACACAGTCCTGTGTCAGACTTAAAGATAAATATCTTTAACCATTGTATATAAATATTAGTTTAATTTTGCGTTAATAATTTAAGTAAAAACTTAGGCATCCAGATTTTCTACATTGTGGGTATACTTCAAAGTTTTTACAATCTCGAAGGTACAGATTGGTTAGAAGCATATATACCACCAATTGAATATAGTTTAGAATCATTAAGCCTTCTGCCAGTCCGTTTGTTTCATTTTTTTTTTGAAGTTAATGTTCATTGAAAAATGAAATGATGCTATGACTTTTGGATACTTAACATTTCCAATCATTCATTAGCCATAATCAAATAAGATCCAGTCCAAAACTTTGGTATTAGGACATGTATTGCCATGTATCTTATAAAATAAGCTACTATTCTTATCTGTGCAATATACATTTTATTTATTGTCATTTGTACCATAAATGGAGCTGCAAGTGTACATGGTATTCTTTAAAATAATAGAATTTCTGCCTTGAAGACCTAAAACTCTTAAGGCAACTGGATGTTATAAGTCCAAAAGTGAGCATTAAAGTTATTAACCAAAATTACTAGTTCACTGTATAATCCTAAAACACTGATGATATTTGCACATAATAATCCAAGCATAATGTGGTACAGACTCAAAACTGTAATAATATAAGCTGATAGTATGAAATTTGGAAACGGGTTCCTCATAGTAGTTGGCAGTGTGCTCCTACCAATTGAAAGCAACATTAATCTGTTGCTTATATGCAAAAGATGCAATGTATTATAAAAGTATTAAACTTCTGCCACATTTTATAATTTTCCTTGTTAAAGCCCCAAACTGCCATGTCCCTTAAACTTGAGTCAAACACAAGCTTATTTGCACTAAAGAGCATGGCCAAAAAAATAAATGACAGGGTGGAAAAGCTAGTTGGAACCTCTTGAAATAATTGGTTCTAATGGGAGAATTTCACATTTGTCTATTTGAAAGCTATATGGTCCAGGCAGACAATCTGTCAGTTCACTAATTTAATAATGCACTTTACCTTTTGTATATAAAAGATGTACATTTATGCCACTTGACTGGTGGGAAGTGTTTCAATAACTATGTAGTTAGAATCTGTAGGGTGATCTCTTGCATGCATACATTTGTGTTGGAACTGCTGTAGTAACAAGTTGCCATTAAATCAGTGTAATGGAGAAGGGTAGAAGATGTTTCTGAAAAAATCCCAATACATTTAAGAAAGAATTTTAAAGTAGTGTTCATATTTGTATTCTTAAGGATTAGAGTCAATTTTAAAAAACTATCTCTAGCCCAGATTAGTATTACAATTGAGTTTATATCTAACTGGCACTCCCCATAATACCCTGGAAATGAATCTTGGGAATTTGTGCAGACAAAAAGATTTTAATGATTCCATGTCATTGTTTAAATTATGTGTTTAAATTGCAAATGAAAAGAAAGCCCATGATACTGTATTAGAATTAAAAATATGGTTGGCTGATTTGGCATCATTAAGAAAATACCCAGACTAAAGAAATAAAATTCAAATTAAGGAAATGCTAAGAGCCTAAGAACAATTACTAAAACAAATATGGTATTATTTCAATTTTGCAGAACTAACTTTGGCCAACCAAAAAGGGTATTAGGAGACTTACTGTATCCTTCCCATCCTAAAAATTTCCTAAGATGTACATTTGAAAACTAAATAATTGTTGCTTAATAATAGGCTGTATGTACTTTACTAAGAAACACTGTGTACTAACAATTCATCAAGAGTATACTATATTTACTGCATTCATTTTATATCTGTGGATAAGAATACATTATATAGTGATCCTATCTTAATATAATCATGTATTTATATTGTAATTTTGCAAATATTTTCAGTAAAATAAACATTTATTTAAGCTGCACAATTTGAAGAGGATGAAATTGAAATACACCTTCAGCACTCAGTTTGAATAAGCAGCTACCATTGAAAGCTGATATGTGTACTATCATTCCTTTAGATTTTGTTTTATGGTTTAACATTTAACTTAATAGGACTTAATTGAAAAATTGAAGTAGTATTCTAAAAATAATTTTTCCTTGAGTTTTTCTCCTACTTATTTCCAAATGTCTTTCATTGGCGCTATTTATAAAATCTTAGCCCAAGCTTTATGTAAGAACTTTGCTTAGTCACCACGTTATTTGAAGTCTGTCTTTTACCAAAACACCAAACATCTTTGGTAGGATATATCTAAAGTAAACCACAAAGAGAAGTAAAAATTGATTCTATACCAAGGGAATAATACAGGTGTAATAGTTACCACTGCTAAATAAGAATCTTATGTCTTTCTGAAGTTTCCTTAAAGATTTCTCGAATTGCATAGAGAAATGGTGGCTCATGGCTAGCCCATCAAAGGAAGAGAGTAAGGCTGTTAGCATGCTGTTGTGACAACCCACAGTCCAAAATGCTGTGGCAATGAGGTACAAGGAAAATGTGTTTTTCCCATTTTCATGCCTTGTGAAAATTAAGTTTTTAGATCGTAATTACTTTGTCACACCCAAATTTATGTACAAAAAGTTTATATGTTAGTATATTTTCCTGTATAATGTTAAAAAATTAATTCTTTTCTTAATTTGCATGATTTTTAAGTAATTTAAGTTTATTTTAGTAGTTGGTTGTTAATCACTATTTTTGAATAGGGAAAACGTTCATATAATGCAAAATTTAAATGCAGAAGATGGGAAAACAGTGAAAAGTAGCAACTAGTGTTACCAGTTTCCTGTGTATCCTACAGTTACTCTGCATATACAAGCATTTGTGTATATAAATATATTCTTTTTAAACATGCAGTTGGAAACATATAACACTCTGTTGTACCCAAGAGTGTCAATTTTAGATCTGTCATTAGAATTGAATTTTTCCTCTTTAACTTAGATACCATACTTGATCTAGGTAACATAGCTATTAATTTGAACAATTTATAACACCAAAAGAACCTCAAGGAGATCTTGAATGAACCCCATTGTAATTTACTAAAAATGCAAATATATGTATATATCAATTTTTAAATGTGTAGTCAGTTTCTCTTCCCTGTTCCTAACCACTTTGCCTTCCTGTCTTCCCCTCTCTGTTCCCTCCAAAAACTATTGGTCTTTTTCTTGAAGTAATGCAGTCAGTTCAGGATGTTAAATTATTTAACCAAGAGTTATATTAAATTAACTGTGTCTTCTAATGAAAAATACTCATATTTAAAAGCTTTAACAAATTGTCACTTTCAGTCAGTTTTTACTAATTTTGTTACTATTGTTTTTATCCAAAGACCTTGCCATTATAAGACCAAACCATTACTAAACCCATAGGAAAAAAGGTCATAATCCTATGGAAAATCTTTTGGTTTATTAACATGAGTTTTTTAGTTGTGATGAGAAAGATATAGTTGAGAAAGATATATAATGAATAATTCATTTAGCACTTAGTCAAATCCAGGACTAAACAAAGGGATAACACTGGTTCTGAATATTTAAAGCATTGACTCCTCATTGAGAGAACCAGAGTCTGTTGGATTTCCTTGGGACCAAAAAGTACTCTGATTTGAGAAAAGAGTAAAAACTTAGGGGCTATGAGGTTATAAGTACAACTCAACTATCTCCATTCTCTGCTGAAAGAATGTAAAAGCAAATATAATTGTTTAAAAATGAAGTTTGCATAATTGATATTCCTAAACATGTAAGCAAAAGTTGCTTTAATAGTTCAATCCCTCCCTCCCAAAAAGTCGTAATTCTCTTTCTATTCCCAACAAGGGGGCATTTAAGGTCACTTTTCTAATAACCATCCAGAAGAATTATCTGAAAAATTAAAGGTCTTATACTTGAAGCATGAAGGTCCCTATCTAGTTATAAATTAAAGCATCCAAAGTAAAAGATCCAATACTATTAGAGATATCTTAAAGAATATGTGGGTTGAGAAATCATTTTTAATGGATTAGTATGTGTAAGCTTTATGAAAATATTAAAAGGTTTAAGAAGTTAAAATCATTGGTTTCAATATTTCTGTAATTGACACATGATTTTCTGTTGGTAAAATGAGAGAGGTGTTAGAAAACAATCCTCTTAAACATACATTTTTAAGCATAAAAGAGTTTGCTTCTTTTATGTTAGTGATGAATAACTCATTTTTTGCAGAATCTGTAACATTGGTAAAGATCTCCACTTATTTGTTTAAGCTAAAAATGGTTTTATATGTATTGCTCCTTATTTAAAGGGGTCGAAAGGAAGGTAAATTCACCTTTCAGAATGAGTTTTGCTTAAATTTAGGCTAAAAAATATTAATAATTTCCCATCCTTTATTAAGGAGTTTCCCATGTTAGTGCTTTCCAAAACCTTATTTCCAAACTTGTTCTTCTTTGGAATATCCCTTGTGAGAAATTGATTATTCTTTTTGAGGCCAGTGGCATCTCCCAGTAAATAGAAGCTTACATAATAATGAGTTAGTGCTGCTACAATGAAGTTAGTTTATAATGTGAATATGAAAAAAAATACTCATTTAAGTGAAATTTACATTTTCCCCTTTAGTGTTGACTTTTTTCTGAGTCTGTCCTTTCCTTTTTACAGCTTTATACTTAGTTTCTGTGGTATTCTATTCAAAGTATTTATTCTTTCCTAGAAACTATGAGGAGTTAAGGGAAATTAATCCCTAAGAAAAGTGGTCATAGTATTTGAAAGCTGGGGTCGCTTGAAGTGTAAAATTGGGGGGAAAATGCTTTTGTCGGTTTTTCTTTATCAGAATAATGATATAAACTTGACTACTGTATTAAATGTGATTAGAGTCAGAATATCATTATCTGAGACACCTATATTTGGAAATATTCATTATTGTATTTTTCTTAGAAAAAAATGATTCTGTAGGGTAATATTCTTCCTCAGGATTTTATTTTTGATTTATTGTGGATTTGATGAAGTTGTTGCAGAAAGATAGCAAATATAAAAGAAGAAATAGAGAAGAGAAAGGTGGTGGCTAATTATTTTGCTTGCCTCTGACAAAAGAAAAATCTAACAGAAATGAGATAAATCATCCTCGAAATTAAATCCCCGTTTATTTAACCTTTCAAAGAGCATTTGAGAAAGAATAATAAGACCTAGTTTTGCCAGTGTATTGCCTGACCCTAAGTAAATCATTTAACTTCTGTGGATGGCTTCCTTATGTGAAACATGAACAAGATTGTACTAGAAGCTAGGGTTCCCTCCTACTCTAAACTTTTCAAATTCTGTATCAGTGAGGTGTGAAAAAAACAGATGGGTAATACTAAAATTAGAAAGTGCGAGTAAGAAATTCTCTCTTCATATTAAAAACAATTAATAATCAGCAACCTGTGATGATGCCCAAAAGAACATGCAGAAGTTTCATAACGTGTATCTCTTAAGTCTCGCAAAATAAAATGTTGTTCCTAGTCCTCTTTAAATTGTGGTTAACCAACTACATAACTATCCTATGCTTTGACTTTTTAAAAAATGTTTTTAGGAGTTCCCTAAAAATAGCGGCAGGTTAAGGATCCATCATTGTCACTGCCGTGGCTCAGATCCCTATTGTGGTTTGGGTTCCACCCCCGGCCGTGGGACTTCCACTTGTCATGGACGTGGCAAAAAAAAAAAAAAAAAATTTATCTGTATGACGGAGATCTCATTTTTTTTAAGTAGTATCACTTGTTCTAAACATACTGTAATCACTTTTATATTCCACATGGCAAAAGAATGTTTAAAGTTAAATCACGTTCTGAAATACCATTGTTCCTGAAATAACCATAAATTACACTGGGGAAATAATTCACTGCAACTGTCATCGCAGTGGTCTCTGAGAATCAAGTACTTCCTTTGACTCCAATTTCCTTGGTCCTATTGAACATCTTATGTTATTAATTGTGACGTTTAACAAGGAAAATCAAAAAAACGAACTGTAAACGGTATGGTTCTACGGCAGAGGACCTCTAATTCCTAGAGTGTGCAAAGATAAGCATCGTGAGTTTGTTTGTTTGTTTGTTTTTAGCCTTGAGAAACAGTAGAAGTTGATGATTGGAGGGGAAGAGGAACATCACACAGGTTTTTGCCTTAGAGGCATTTATGTAGGTACCCAATCCTCCATTATGTGGTGACCCCACCACTGTCAGTAAAGGGGATTAAAAAGGAGTGACACCTTTCTCCCTCAACCTCTCTTGTGGATGCCTTTTTCTTTATCAAAGACCATGTTTAAGGGCAAGCAAAGCGTTTCATTAATTGCAAATATATCTCTGCACATAAAATTCCATCGCTGAAACATTCAGTTTAATAAAACAATCTTTAGCCTGGTGATGGTTCACGCAATCTGATCAACAGATTCTATAGAGTGAATTGGCTGTTATAGAAGTTTTTTTCTCCCTTCTTCCTTAAATAGCTTCATTTTAGGTTCTTGATTGCTTTTTCTTGGAGTTTGCAGTCGAAGTGGGATAGAAGAGAATAATTTAACTTGGCAGGTTTTTGGGGTTTTTTTTTGTCTTTTGTCATCTTGGGGCCGCACCTGTGACATGTGGAGATTCCCAGGTTAGGGGTCTAATCAGAGCTACAGCTGCTGGCCTACGCCACAGCCACAGCAACACGAGATCCGAGCTACGTGTGCGACCTACGCCACATTTCACAGCAACGCCAGATCCTTAACCCACTGAGCGAGGCCAGGGATCAAACCCGAAAACTTAGTTCTTAGTCGGATTCGTTTCCGCTGAGCCACAACAGGAACTCCACTTGGCGGTTCTTTACTCTCCTCATTTTGTAGAAATTTTTCTCAATTTCCAATTTCAAACATGCTAAGCAATTTTACCAAAAGGACACAGCCAAGTGCCAAAATTACCCCACAAATAAAACTAAAGAATTAAGAGATAATGACTTAGGAATAAGGATAAGGATATATACAAAACCCCTAGATACAAAACTGTCCTTGTCATTTGCTATGTTACTTCAGAAACCGCTGTAATTTTTATTATATTTTATTTTAGGTCCTTTAGACTGCCAGTATGATTTATACCAATGATTGTCAGCCTAGAATATCACTAGGGTAAAATATTCCGAAGGTTCAGTTGAGCTCATTATGAAATTTTATCTACTGCTGTTTTAGTAAACTCTCCCAGAAGGGTAAAAACCATACTGTCATCACACGTGAAAATATAATTCTAAAATTGTATCACTCATAACCTTCTTCACTTTTTTCCCTCTCCCTTCTCTACACTGTCCCATTTAAAGTGGTTAAGAACACTTAATTTCTCAAAGTTCCCCCTGTGATACATTGGGAACATCGACGTCATGGGAGCGCTGGGACGCAGGTTCCATCCCTGGCCCGGCATAGTGGGTTAAGGATCCAGCATTGCTGCAGCTGGCTTAGGTCACAGCTGTAGCTTGGATCTGAGCCCTGGCCTAGAAACACAGTATACCACGGGTTAGCCAAAAAAGAAAAAAAAAGGCCACTAAATTTTTCTAGCACGTATCCACCTCCATCGTATTTATTTGTTCAAATGACTGTTGAAATATTAAGACTAAAGCTGATCTTTGAAAATGTATAAATCTCCCTATGAATTAGACTTTGGACTCTAAGAAAAAAGGGTCAGGGTCACTAGCTTCACTTAACTCATTTCAACAGTTTTACCATACTTCTGTGTAAGAGTTGAGGATGAATAGGAAACATTTCACTTGGAATGATACAGCCTTTCAAGATCAGTTAATCCAACTTTTCAGTACACAGTGGATCTTCAGAAAATGTTTTGATTGGCATGATTGACAGGTAATTTCAGAAATGAATTTAGCTCTAGGAAAATTGCACCATGACCATTTTTAAACAGAAGGCAGTAACAAGGAAGAGTCAATCACGTTTTATCACTACTAATAACTATTACTTACTAGATACCTACCATATTCAAGGCTTTGCTGGGCCCTTTAAATCTACTATTTCTGATCTTTATGAAAATGCTGTTATCCCCATTTTAATATAATTTTTCAAAGGTTTATAAACTGGATCCATGTTTCAGAATTAGTATATCTGAACCCTTATTGACACCAAGCCAAAGATCGTGCTCAATCGTTTAGGCTAGACTGCCCTTAAGGCTTACTCTGAAATTTAATCCCCAACTAATAAAGTACAATCATCAACCCCAACTACCACTATGAATAAGTCTGCCTCAAAATTAATGGGAATTATTTTATCCAAAACTATTCCCTATGTATAGGACTGGTGCCACCAGAAGACACTTGCTTATATGAGGGTTCACCTAGTTGGTTAAAGTATGGTTCTAATAAATGTAACTTATTTGATTTTTGGTATACCTTACAGATTGAACCTCTAGTCTCAACCTACTATTTCAAATAATTTTTTAAAGAGATCAGATGATGAGAATATAAATGATCATCCCAATTATACTCTAAGGAGAGAGGAGACAAATTACTATTCACTGTGGTTCTACAATTTAATTTTCATGAGCTGAAGTCAACTGGTTGTGTTAAAGTAAGTCTTGTCAGTATTAGGAAGTGTTTTATTGAGGAGGGCTTGCCTGTTTTTCTGCTATCCTCTTTCTGCGTTTTTCCACTCCTTTTCATATTTTGATTACCAAGTTTCTCTTTTTTTTTTTTTCCTTAACTCCAGAGGGTTAAGCTGTGATGATTGCTCTGTTTGGAGATACACATTTTTGTCAATTACTGTAGGCCAATGGTTTTCAAACTTCAGAAAGATTAAGAATGCCCTTAGAGAGTATATTAAACTATATCTTCCTGGCTTCTGCCCCCAGAATTTCTGTTCTGTAGGCGTGGGGAGTGAAGAGGGACCAAGAATTGTTTCTGACACATTCCCATGTGACCTTATGCTGCTGATTTGGGGACCACACTTTAAGAAACAATACTCTGGGTTGTTGTGATTTCAGCGTAGCTGCAAAAAGATGATGAAGGAGAAACTTGGGTCAAAACAATTGTAGCATCTTAGTAGAAAAAAAGACTAAGTGATCCTCATTCAGCTTTGAGAAGTTTACAGATCTTAAAACAAGCAACCTTTTTTTGTAAATTGACCACAGTTTAGGTAAAAATTTATCTTATCTTTTGATTATATTTAATAATTCTTCTTAGTTCCTTTTGATTTTTTGACAACTCTCGAGATAATTCTAATAGTAATTAACAATTAGGAATCCTTCTATGAGAAGCTTAGCTTTTAAATATATGGAGACAAGCATATTTTTAATTTATTAAATGACTGATATACAAGTCTTACTAAAGGAAAATGAATAATTATTCATACAGGTTGTATTTTTTTTTTTTTTTTTTGTCTTTTTGCCTTTATGTAGAGCCACACCCGCGGCATATGGAGGTTCCCAGGCTAGGGGTCTAACAGGAGCTGTAGCCGCCGGCCTTCGCCACAGCAACGCGGGATCCAAGCCGCGTCTGCGACCTGCACCACAGCTCACGGCAATGCTGAATCCTTAACCCACTAAGCAAGGCCAGGGATCGAACCCGCAACCTCATGGTTCTTAGTCGGATTCGTTAACCACTGAGCCACGAAGGGAACTCCGATACAGGTTGTAGTGGATATTAAGTTTTAGGACTTGGAGGGACCTTGGAATTGGTTTAATTCCCTTAAATTTACATTTTGTGACATACTCCATGTAGCTCAGATGGTTCATAATTACTAAAATAGGCTAAGTAAACAGAAAATAATGGTTAAAGCTTAAAGTGCCCCTTAGCTCTTAGAATATTAAGTGGTTAGAAATACACTAATTTCTTTTAAAAACATATATTTTCCCCATCTTCCTGTGTCCTATCTGTGTGCATAGGATAGAGGAACTGTATGCATACTGCAGTGTGTTTATGGTATTTTTTTCAAATTAACAGACCCATTGATTTAAATTTAGAGGTACTTCACCTGAATATTCACTGAGAATATTATTTGAGAACATAACTAATATATTTAAGAATAATTTACCTGAAAGTAAAGAAAAAATAATTTATCTTACATTTGTCAGCCTGAAGACATTTTATAATTAATGTATTGTCAAAATTTTAAAAACTATGTTTTATACTAATAAGTCTGAATAATTAACATATATGACTATACATAATCTCTTAACGGCTGTCATTTTAGTGGGTCACAATCCTAAATTAATTCATATTTAGACACTTGGCAGTTATACAACTTTATTAACTTCTCTTTCAAACTTCAATGCTTAGTGCACCAAAAGCAATGAACGAATTCCTAACTGTGAAAAAGATTAACTGCCGCCATAGCAGAGATAGTCACCAACTCAAAAAGATCAGGACAGGCAGTGTATCTTTGTTTCATATTCTCTATCCTGTTTGTATTATACTAACAATTAAAATTTTAGGCTTAAGAGCTCCCATCGTGGCTGAGCAGAAATGAATCTGACTAGGAACCATGAGGTTGTGGGTTCGATCCCTGGCCTCATTCAGTGGATTAAGGATCCAGCATTGCTGTGAGCTGTGGTGTAGATCGCGGACACGGCTCAGATCTGGCTTTGTTGCCACTGTGGTGTAGGCCAGCAGCTGGAGCTCAGATTCTACCCTTAGCTTGGGAACCTCCATATGCCATGGGTGCAGCCCTAAAAAGCAAAAAAAAAAAAAAAAAAATTAGGCTTAAAAAATTGTCTTAGAATTCCAATCTGATAGGCTTCAGACAGAATAGAGATTTATAGAAGATTTCAGCTCAACATGAGGGCAAACTTCAAGAAGTAGTGTTACCCCCTGTTACTGGAATTATTTAAGGCAGAGACTAGACATGCACTAAGGTAGGGAATTAATAAATCAGAAAAAACATTGGATTGTTATTACTTTGAAAATTCTTTTCAACTCATAATTTCTTGGGAATAATACTTAGAACTTTGTATTCAGGTCTTTTGTTAATTTACCAGGTTGGATAAAGAAGTGTGATTTCAATTTTTCTAGTATTATTCTGAAAACAGAAAAAAAAATTATCACTTCCTCTCACCCCTTGCTATTGCAAAACAACATAAGATCGTTTTAAAATTTTCATGAGCTTTACTATTTAAATGAATTAGTTAAGATAGCTTTCATGAAATTTGTCCTGCGAAATGAATTCTAACTTTTATCATTTTCATAAGAAATGTTTTGCTTTTAAACACTTCAGAAAGGCTTATAAAGGAGTAATTTTAGTGTTTATATAGCTGTTTAAAAAGTACCTTCTACAAGTTTATTTGGAAAGACATAAGGGATAGTATGGTAAACTGGGAAACCAAATTATCAGATATTATCAAATAAATTTTTCTTTATAAAAATCCAGATTAAATTCTGTTTAAAGGTTGAAGCAATAAAATAATATTTTCACTTTTCATTTTTTTTCTCTTGCACTACTAATTTAAGATAGAAACCACATAGTTTGATAATTTCATCTCAAATAATCTATGTTAGAGGTCGGGTTTCCAAGTAAGTTGATTACTGTTGCAAATAATATTATTGCAGAGAAAATGTGTAATTCTCTCCTGGAGAGTTTCAATTCTTTGCAAAAGGCAGAAAGGTAGCTGTGGCAATAATGTCTAAATTCAAGAATCTAGTGTGAACCAATATAAAACTCAGTTCTCACTTGGAGACTTTTTATGTCACTTCTTCCATCATTTGTGCTTTCTGTGATATGGTAACATTTCCAAATTTCAAATGGCCAAATAACAATACCTTTAAGAGAGATCTGAGTATGTTGAAATATATTACAACAAAGTCTATAAACTGTATCTGTATTACACATTTCTAAATATTTAGCCAAGTAAATTTTTCTCCTTCAGAAATTGTGTATGTGTGTGTGTAAAACTATGAAGCCCAGGTCTTTTTGCATGCCCTTCCGTATCCTGGAGCAGTAATGTCAAATTGGTTTCATCTTGTGTGTTACAGTGATTGATTGGCTGCCCTAAAGTGCTATGCTGAGCATTTGAAATCTGCATCTAGAGGAAAAGAGAGAACAACATTTAAGCCGAATATTTCCTATTCATCATCTCTGCTCTAGAGCTATAAAGCTCTCTTTGTAGTTCTGAAAATTTCAAGCTTAGCAGACAGCTGGTTCTTGGAGCACAAATGATCATGTGAGTCACCTAGGAATAGGTCTCTTCTAATACTCCAAGAGATTGTTTTAATCCAGTGGTCTCTCCTTTAAAAAAGCAGAGAATCTCTACTGTGCTTCTGAAGACTCCGAGAACCATTGCCATGATGATGTCATCAGGGATACCCTTCAGCATTAAGCTCTGTACTTTGCCTTTAATAAACTCTAACCTCCATTAAAATGACAACGGTTTCTCCTTTTAAAATCTAGCCCTGTCATTCTCAAACATCAGTTTACATAGTGATTAAAAATGTAGCCTCTGGTCCCCATCCCCAGAGATTCTGATTTTGTTGGTCCAGAATAAAGTTTGAAGTTGGCTTTTTAGTCTTTCTTATTCTGATACAGATGGTCTGGAGGCCATTCTTTGTCATGGACTTAGACTTGCATCCTTTCTTCCGTATCATTTTTTCCAGCTGGAATTGCTTAAATTGTAATACTGTCAGCCATAACACCTTGGGAAGATAATTTTTTGGTTATGCTATCAACAGGTAGTATCTGCAGCTTACTAAATGTAAAGAGGCTGAATACACAAATCCACTATTTAAGATGTCATGCAATCATAATTGTTAGCTTTCTGAGCAGTATCCAGTTTCTCCCCACTTCCCAAGTTCAAATTCAAGCTACTTGATATATAACCACCAGTTGCATTCTCCCCACATTTCACAACCAAAACATTCTGAGCTTTTCCAGCCAGAATCAAGTCCATAGGTTGTCTTTTGCCCTCTCAAAAGTTGACCCTCGCAGTCTTGAATGACTTCTCAACATGGTTTTGTTTTTTTTTTCAGATATAACTTACAGTTTATTAGTAGGAGAAAAATAGGTCTTTAACCAGTCTTAATGTCCCACTTCTGATCTTGTTCAGCTCTTTTTTCTTACATTTAAAAAAAGCATATAGGGAGTTCCCGTCGTGGCTAAGTGGTTAATGAATCCGACTAGGAACCGTGAGGTTGCATCCCTGGCCTTGCTCAGTGGGTTAAGGATACGGCGCTGCCGTGAGCTGTGGTGTAGGTTGGAGACATGGCTCGGATCCCAAGTTGCTGTGGCTCCGGCGTAGGCCGGTGGCTACAGCTCCTGTTAGACCCCTAGCCTGGGAACCTCCATATGCCGCAGGTGCAGCCCTAGACAAGGCAAAAGACTAAATAAATTAAATAAATAAATAAATAAATAAAATTTTAAAAGCACATAAAAAATGTACCATTTTAATCACTTCTAAGTATACAGTTCATTAGTGTTAAGTATATTCACCTTGTTATACAACCAATCTAGAACTTTATTCATCTTGCAAAACAGGAACCCTATACCCATTAAACACTCCACTTTCCCCCAATCCCCATCCCTTGACATTCTATTTCCACCATTCTGCTTTCTTTTCAACCTTTTTTCCAGTAAGAAAAGTATTTTCTTAACCTTTCTTCCATCAGTAGTCAGTTTATAATTATTGCTACTTAGTTCTCCAAGTATAATCCTTATTTCCTGTATTATAAATCTCATGCAAAAAGATTTACAATTACAGGGCAATCGTGCTTATATTAAGAGACACTTATAATCTTTAGGTGACTGTGAACGAAGGCTATTTTATCCTGGAAGCTTTCCACTGATTTACAGAGAAAGAGAACCCTTTACTCCTCCTGAGCCCAGGTGGAATCTTTGTGCTTGTTT
>PVHT020000141.1:1255445-1303968 GCA_004024745.2 Catagonus wagneri
TGTGCTTGTTTGTTGAAGGCTTGAAGTTAGAGCTACCAGGGCAATAATTGGGGCTTAAATCCTGGAATTGCATAGGCTTTTCTTATGTACATTCTAGGACTGTTTTTTCATTACTCGTGTAGTAATATAGTAGGGAAATTTGATGGGAAGTTTTCCTGGTGCTTGACAGTGTTGATGTTCACTAAACGATTTCAGAATCTTTGCTTAACACCATATGACTCCGTTTAGCTTTAAGTAGCTTTATTAGAAACATAATTTGGGAGGAAATAGCCATAAATAAAAATGTATTTTCTGGGAGTTCCCGTCGTGGTGCAGCAAAAATTAATCCAACTAGGAACCATGAGGTTGCTGGTTCGATCCCTGGCCTCACTCAGTGGGTTAAGGATCTGGCATTGCATGAGCTGTGGTGTAGGTAGCAGATGCAGGTCAGATCCTGCATTGCTGTGGCTGTGGTGTAGGCCGGCAGCTGTAGCTCCAACTGGATCCCTAGCCTGGGAACCTCCATATGCCGGGGGTGTGACCCTAAAAATTCAAAAAACAATGCGTTTTTATTTTATTTATTTATTTATTTTTCTTTTTCTTTTTAGGACTGCACCCGAGGCATATCAAGGTTCCCAGGCTTGGGGTCTAATCGGAGTTACAGTTGCCGACCTACACCACAGCTCACAGCAATGCCAGATCCTTAACCCAGTGAGGGAGGCCAGGGATTGAACCTAGCAACTTCATTGTTTCTAGTCAGATTTGTTTCCATTGCACCATGATGGGAACTCCCTGTATGTTATTTTCAAAATCATTGACAGTTGAGAAAAAAAATCAACGCTAGGAACATTTTAAAAACTCATCTTTTTCCAGTTGTCCCTCAAAACGTTTGCCTTACTATGTTATTAATTTTTTTCAAGAAATCAATAAAGTTTCCAATCCTATAAGCAATATCCATCTAAATAACCAGAAATGCTACAACTATGATTGTTATGTTTATGATCTTGACATTAAAAAAAAACTTTTTTCTTGGCTTAGATTATCTTGGAACTAACACAAAAACTAGTTGATCATGATTCTTGGATAATGATAACTGAAACTTTCTTCATTTTATGAATTTTACAGTTCATAATATCCATGTATTCTTACGAGCTTTTCAGGCAAATACAATTTACTTAGACCATTTTAAGTAACTCGATAACTTTTGTGGCTCCCAGGTTTTTCTTTAATGATCTGTGGCAACATATTAAAAATATTTACATCAAAGAAAATTCTTTAAAATTGAAGTTCATTACTTCTTGATTTCCATTCCAAAATCAAAAATGTTTTCTCAGCAAGGGAAAAATTTTTTTTGAGTTGAAAAGATTTAGTGAAAGAGTTGAGGTGCATCTGGTTCAGTAACATACTAAGCATTTTTTCTTTCTTTGCAGTGCTCCCATCCCTACTTAAGACCTTTCTCCATTGTCCTCCATTATCATTACTAAATCACAGAACTTCATTTAGTGCCATGCAGTCCCCAGGGCAAATGCTGCCAGCAACCTTGAACTTGACCTGTTCTCTCTTTGTAGTCTCTGACATATACTAGGCATTCATATTTTGCCAGTGGGAATTTTTAATGAAGTAAACATCAGTCTGAAAATTCCCCAAGTTCTGATCCTTTTTTTTTTTACAGTTATTTACCCACTTTACCAATTATAATATTAAATTTACTTAGAGTAAGTCATGCCTTTTGATTTATAACTGAAGCTAGTTTGCATTATTGTTCTTCAGTCATTAAACTGTATTCCTACTTAAGGGACCTTTTGGGTCATTAGGCAACTATGTGCAATTTGGTTTGTTAATCACCATTTACTGTTTAACTCATTGTTTGAAAAGGACCCCAAATATTACATTTAATGACCTACCAAAGTTGGATTCAAGCAGTATCTTCCATTAGGTGATTTGCTTCTGACCTGAGACACGTTACATAAAACCTACTCTTTCATGGACATTTTTTTTTTATGTGGGAAAAAATTAACAGGTAAACACAGAATTTGATTCTTAAATTAGATTTTTAAGAGTTCTCTGTGGTGCAGAGGGTTAAGGATCCGAGTTGCCACTGCATCCTGCTATGGTGAGGGTTCAGTCCCTGGCCCAAGAATTTCCATATGTTGTAATGTTAATAATTGCATTCTAATTACTTTTAATAATTTTGTTACAAAAAACTATAAAATGAGTTCTGAATGCCAAATTACTATGTTTGTGCTATAATTTATAAAGCCAAAAAGTTTGAGTTGTGTATTATTTGGCTATTATTTCATGCATTCATGGAATTTAAAGACCCCTAAGGTCTTGCCTTTGCCCTCCTGGTGTGCAGCAGGGTATCGCAGAGGTTAGGAGTGCCAAGTTGTGTGTTATCATTCAGACACCCTGGCTCTGTGTCTTGTAGGTAGGCTTGAGCAGGTCATTTCACCACAGTGGACCCCAGCTTGCTTATCCATCAGTGTGGCCTTTGGATCAGAAGAAGCTTTCCATTTCTCTATCCCTAGAGTCTGTGAAGATTCTCCTAAAGTTACCTTCAACTTCCTTCTGTGGTCTTTCTCATTTTTCTCCAGATTACCTGTTTAATTTGACATTAAGTGACCATCCTTTCCTTCTTGACATACTTCATATTTAGTTGCAGTTGCTTTAGTAATGTGTTTCAGGGTCTTGTTTCTCTGTCCCATTTGCCCAGTCCCCTTTTTCACCTTGCCACTTAATTGTGTGCGTGTGTCTGTGTGTGCGTGTATCAATTAGTAAAACTTATATTTTGGAGCTGTACACCAAAAGCTTTAAATAGGCAATTTTTCCTGTTCCAAAAAGTTTTTTTTAAAGACACAGCCTAAAACTTGCTTTTAAATATATTTAAAAATTTAGACTTACTTTCCCATGTAAAAACCCTATCTACTTCAATTTGTTTCAAATCAGAGACTGTTTTTCTTCCTCTTTTCTGTTCCTCTCTACACCTAGCACTGGGCTGACAACTTCAATCATCCCTCTTCACTTAATCACAGTTGTTCCTTTTCCTGTTTTGCCTTTGAAATCTTGTTTTAAGGTCCTGGTACCTACAGACAAATCAAAATGGCGACAAGTGGGAATGAAAGAGATCATTTGAAAAACTGGAAAGAAATACTATGTCATTTTTTTCCCCAAAGATTGACTCACAAATTGAGGTGCAATAGAATATGGGATCTTTTGTTTGCTACTCATCTAAATTTTACTTCAGAAATATTTTTTCCCTTGCTTAATAGACGAATGATCCTGTTCTTGTATTCACTCAGTGATTGTTAAGTGGTTCCTCTGTGCCAGCCCTTTTGCTAGAGACTAGAAATACAATGATTTACAAAAGAAAAAGATCTCACTGCTTCTAGCTCTAAGTGTGCTGTGTATGAAGTTATTTGATTCAGAGCAGCTCTTGGAACCCAATCAAACTCATTTTTTCCATTCAACAAATATTCATCTGATCATCTGCCACAGGCCAGGCAATGCGTTGGTATATATGAGAAGTATGTTTGGAGCTATTAGAAAAGACTGTATATTATTTTCTCTTGAATAATTTATTCTTTAAATATGATGAATTATCTTCCTTCTGTTATAGTGCTCAAAATGCATTTCATTGATGCAAATTTAGAGACCTACAATGACACTGTTTTCAAGAATATTTCTGTCTTCTCCTATTCCATCCATCTCCTTTGATGTCCTAGGATGAAAAAAATAATTCTGTTTCATCTCTTGTGCCAACTGTGTCAAATGGTAATGACTTCCTGAGCTCAGGTTTGGAGATTGTGAAGCCCCATTGAGGCTCATCGTAAGACTGCTCTGATTTCTGTGTGTTGGTGGGGACTGAGTTGGAGAGAGGACGACGAAGGCAAGGACATTCATATTGCATATTTGCCTTCCCTGCCTCAGGCCTTTGTGTTCATCCCCACTTTAATTTTATTTCATTCTCATTGCCTATACGATATCTTCACAACCTGCTTTTCTCTCCATGTATCTGGATTTATGAAATCCATCAGTATTCCCAACTGTGAATTACCCACCAATGCCTTAGCCAAATTAAATAAGCCTGATCCTACCGTGTTTGTGTAAATCAAAAGTTGTAATAATTTTCACCAGAGGTTCGTTACAATGAAGAGCCACTCATGGATAAATTCAATTAGTTATTAGTACAAAAGATTCATTTATCCTAGAAGTTTTTCTGTAACTGGTCACAAGTTCTGAAATATTTTCTAATTAAATTAAATGTTAGAAGAACTATAGAATTTTAAATTATAATAATCTTTGTGTCATTTGATAGAGTTTTCAAAGTTCTTTCATATATTGGATCTCATTTCATCCTCATGAAGATACTAATTTAGATTAGTTTAGTTCAATATTACTAACCTCACTTAACAGATGGGCAGGTTAGATTTGCTATGAATCTCTCTGCAACCTAATAAAATACCAGGGTTTATAAGGAGCCCACTACTCACTGAAGCCTTCATAACAACACTATAGTAATTTTAAATGGTAAACTTGAAATCAAAATTTGTTAAATTTAAGCACATGGAATTTTTTTGTTTGTTTTAATTTTTGTATTATAGTTGATTTACAATGTTGTGCCAGTTTCTGCTCTACAGCAGAGTAACTCAATGGTACATATATATACATTCTTTTTTTATATTATTTTCTATCATGGTCTATCCCAGGAGATTGGATATAGTTCCCTGTGCTGTACACTAGGACCTCATTGCTTATTCATTCTAAACGTAATAGTTTGCATTTACTAACCCCAAACTTCCTGTTCACTCTACTTTCTCTCCCCTCCCCCTTGGCAACCACAAGTCTGTTCTCTATGTCTGTGAGTCTGTTTCTGTTTTGTAGTTAGGTTCATTTGTAAGCACAAGTTTTTTAGCTAAATCAGTTTTTTTAACACATTCGAGGTATTTTCCTGTTTTTGACACATTTGTAGGCTCGATGCTACACAATCTATGATCCATTTTGACACTGGCAGAAGGCATATCAAGTTATTATATTGGTATTCATGTCTTTATTGAAATCACTTGCCCAGAGTCAGCCTCTTTGCTTCTAGTTATTGAGACTTTGACCCTCTCTTTCCTGAGCTTCCCACCTTAGTAAACCTTACAGATCTTTATCCTATTGACACAAGTCTTGTCATGGCTCTGCATTGCAGTGTAGCCTTCAAGAAATATTATTTAGAGATAAAACTACTTCACTTGTACAATAAATTCAGTTAATAATTAAAAATCAATTAGTGATTTTTTTTCCCTACACTCTTATGAACGAGAGATAAATGACCACATAATAAGTTGGAAGCTCAGGCTTTTTCAAAAGCCCATGTGAAAGGGATGTTCCTAGTTTTATCAGATTAACTCAAGAACCCAAATCTTCATTTACATCACTATACAGTGGTAATAGTTAACAGTGAAGAGTCTAGAGCACTGCAATCTCATTTACACACACAGAATTTAATCATGTCCACTGTTTTATTTATTGAAGCAGAAAGTCAAAACAATGCATACAAGGTATATTTGAATTTCAGTAGGATCAAAAGCATTGTGGTTAAGGCACTGTTGACTAAGAAATTCCATTACATAAATGACCTTGCTCCTAGCATTCTGAGTTAACCATGGTTTTGTAGTCTCACTGAGGAATTAGCAGACTGAATTCTAAATTCTTGCATAGATATTGAATTTATCTATTTCTGTGGCCATAAAATTTTCATGTTAGCTCAGTCTGCACTAATAATCACATAGCTATAAATATAAAAAGATCAGAAGTTCCCTGGTGGCCTAGCAGTTAAAGATCTGGCACCATTGTCACTGCTGTGGCTTGAGTAACTGCAGTGGTATGGGTTCAGTCCCTGGCCCAGGAACTTTTGTATGGCGCAACCGAAAAAAAAAAAAAAAGATCAATATACCTAGGATTATCAGGATAGAGCTTAACAAAAATTCCACATTTGCTTTTTGCTTTGACAGAAATAAAATAACAATTTTAATTTAAAACAATTTAATTTTAATTAATTTCCTCCACCCCCTTAAGCAGTAGCAATAATTTCAGCTCTCTTTCTAGGTAATGGTTCCCCACAGAGTTATCAAGCAGTGTCAGTGGTCTAGTACAGAACGGTAAAGAACACAGAACAGACTCTCATGTCAGCCAGTCCTGGGTTCAAGTTCAAATTCTGTCACATAGTGTGTAATTGGGGGCAAATTTTTATAACTTATAGAGCTAATGTGAGGATTTATTCAATCAGCTTTCAGTTTATACTTACTAATGACTTACTATGTGCTGAGCCAGGGGATGTATCAATAACAAAACAGATAAAGTTCCTTGACTCGCAGAACTTATAGGCAACCAAAATTCTCTTAAAATTAAGTGTCTTAAGATACATGAAGTTGTTAGCAAAATCTGTCACACACTAGGCATTTAATAAATATTAATAACATCATTATTAATTTTTCCCAACCCGTAAAATAGATGGTTCCTCAGAAAGTGTAACCAAAGTGTGCAAAATTGGAATGGAGACTCCTATCATCAGAGAAACTCTCAGGTATGGCGGTGGCAAGGGAGTTAGGCTGGTTAGAATCTCTTGAAGCTGTTTTCAGTAAAATATAAAAGCACACAACTGTGTAGGCAGAAATTTCTTGGACAGGAAACAGAAATTACGAACTTCTATAACAGAAAAAAAAATTAAAAACTAGACCTCACCAAAATTACAATTTTCTGCTCATCAGAAAACACCATTAAAAAGAAAAAGAAAAAGCTAGCCACAGATGAGAAAATATCAAAGCCTGGTTTTATTGCTAGAGGAAAACAGAACTGCTTTTTTTCATTTTTTAGAAAGATGATCATTAGGGAGTTTGCATAATTTGGAAAACAACTGCCCCCCCAACACTAAAAGGATTATAATCACCCATTTTTTAGTATCAGTGTAAGTATCCATAGTGACTTGACAACCTTATGATTTTCTGGTCTTAATCTGCCGTCAACTTTTTTTTTAACAGACAGGAAAAAATATTAAAGACGTCATGTGACTTGTCCGAAATCATTTAACTAGTCATTTCAGAACTTGCAGAGTTCTCTGGTAGCTCCACAGATTAAGAATCCAGTGTTGTCACTGCTGTGGTGCAGATTCAACCCCTGGTCTGGCAAATTCCACCTACCCTGGGTGTGGCTAAAATAAGAACTTGAGCTAGACCCTAGTAAATGGTCCTTCCACTACACAGTATCTAAGTCTCTATTACTTTATTTCAAAATCAGTAGGAGATGTTGTGTGTGTGATTCATTCAGAAATGTGTTTTCCTTCTCTCAGCTACAAGAGTTTTCTCACCTATTTATTTTAAAGTTGAAAATATTATAAGATTATGTTTGTGAGTCATTTTTGATTCTGAAAAATAGCTTTCTGATAGTTGATAAACACTTTAACCATTGGTTTCTTTTTTAAATTTTTTGTGGACTATTTCATTTTATTTATTTATTTACTTATTTATTTATAGCTTTTTAGGGCCAAACCTGTGTCATATAGAAGTTCCCTGGCTAGGGGTCAAATCCGAGCTGCGTCTGCCGGCCTACACCACAGCCACAACAACACGTGATCCAAGCTGCACCTGTGACCTACACCGCAGCTCACCACAATGCTGGATCCTTAACCCACTGAGCGAGGCCAGGGATCAAATCCGAACCCTCATGGATACTAGTCGGGTTCGTTTCCACTGGGCCACAATGGGAACTCTTAACCCTTGGTTTCAAGATAGTAAAGAAACTATTGTAATTGAGGCCCCAGTTACCATTATAAAGAGGCTCCTACAGACCATCATCTTGATAGTGAGCTTTTCCTCATTTTATATATCTTGGACTATATTTTTTCTATCTTCTAGTACTTGGCATTCTGTTTTCCTTTGGTACTTATGAACTTTTAAGCCTCTCACTCTCTCAGAAAATAATTAGACAAAACATCACACAGCTACCCATTCTATTAATTATATCAGTTAAAGTTGTTGCCTCTAGAGAACCAGTGTCCTTTAGTGTCAAATGAGTTTTTAAAAGGAAAATTTTATAGCAAAAAATCTAGGTTATCGCGTATTAATTTATTGCTGTTCTTCAGTTGTATCAATTTATATTTATGCAATTTGTCAACAAGAGCAGTAGCAGCAATAATGACATGGGATTTAGGGATTTCAGAGCACTGCCTTTTTTTTTTTTTTCCTAAAGTATGTGCCTGTAATTTTCCTTTTCAGTCATACTGAATTTTCAATGTATGTAGAATGTGTGTAGAAGCCACTATGTTAGGTAAGATATGACAATTCAAGGGAAACGAAAGCATTCATTCCTGTATTCAGCAAATATTTGAGTTCCTCCTGTAGGCCAGGCATTGTGCTGGAGAAATTGCTTACTTTTTCCATTTTTTTTTTCTTCTACTCTCCGGTGGAAATGATGAAGGTAGTCAAGTTATATATTTTAGATATCTTTGCATGATGTGGGTTTAGGACAGCATCAGCCTTTGGTGGGCTTGAATTGGAATTACAAAAAGAAACAATTTGGAGAAATAATTATCTGACTTTTGACTATAGTTTTGAGTTTGTCCATGATAATTGGCATCACTTGCACATAAATTCCTCTTCAAGATATTTCTGTTTTCTTCTCAGAACCAATAGAACTTTTTCACTTTATTTTTAGGATTGTCCAATAGTGTAATAAGCTTATTTCCACAGGAAATTGGTAATTCATTGAAATTTTTTTTGTAGATTACAATGAATTTTCTTTTCTTTTTTAATTAAAGTATGGTTGATTTCAGGAGTTCCCATCGTGGTGCAGCAGAAATGAATCCAACTAGTGACCATGAGGTTGTGGGTTCAATCTCTGGCCTCGCTCAGTGGATTAAGGATCCGGCGTTGCCATGAGCTGTGGTGTAGGTCGCAGGCACGGCTCATATCTCGTGTTGCTGTGGCTGTGGTGTAGGCCGGCGGCTACAGCTCGGATTCGACCTCTGGCCTGGGAACCTCTATATGCTGTGGGTGCGGCCCTAAAAAGCAAAAAAAGAAATAACTAATAATAAATTTAAAAATAAAGTAGATTTACAACATTGTGCCAATTTTTGCCTTACAGCAAAGTCACTGACTATTTTAACTATGATTATAACTTCTCTAAAGTCAATGAACACAGGTCCTTAGATTTGAAGTGGTGAGATAATCATTAAAAATTAGGCCCCAACCACTGGCATTCAAAATGGTTTTAAAATGTATTTTATTATATATACACTCAGTTATACACCAGGTAGCCTAAGGTAAAATCCTGTTTCCTTCCCACCTGAATATTTTAAGTTCATCAGTCTGCCTTCAATGCTGGTGGTACACTACTCTTCCACCAATATTCACACATCCTTGGTGAACCAAAGCAAGAGTGAAGGCCATACTTCCATGATTACTTTTAAGTAGCATTTGAGCCAAAATTTTATTGATTTTTTTCTGCATTTATAAATTAATATTTTTACAATAATAAATCTGACTTGGAAAACTTTTTACATTCTAGGGTTATTTTTTATTTTTTATTATTATTTTTTTATTTTATAATGATTTTTATTTTTCCATTATAGCTGGCTTACAGTGTTCTGTCAATTTTCTACTGTACAGCAAGGTGACCCAATTACACATACATGTATACATTCCTTTTCCTCACATTATCATGCTCCATCATAAGTGACTAGATATAGTTCCCAGTGCTATACAACAGGATCCCATTGCTTATCCATTCCAAAGGAAATAGTTTGCATCTATTAACACCAAATTCCCAATCTATCCCACCCACCCCTTCCTCTCCCCCTCCCCCTTGGCAACCACAAGTTTGTTCTCCATGTCCATGATTTTCTTTTCTGTGGAAAGGTTCATTTGTGCCATATATTAGATTCCAGATATAAGCGATAACATATGGTATTTGTCTTTCTCTTTCTGACTTACTTCACTTAGTATGAGAGTCTCTAGTTCCATCCATGTTGCTGCAAATGGCATTATTTTGTTCTTTTTTATGGCTGAGTATTATTCCATTGTGTATATATACCACATCTTCTAAATCCAATCATCTGTCAATGGACATTTAGGTTGTTTCCATGTCTTGGTTATTGTGGATAGTGCTGCAGTGAACATGCGGGGGCGTGTGTCTTTTTCAAGGAAAGTTTTGTCTGGATATATGTCCAAGAGTGGGATTGTGGTCATACGGTCCTTTATATATAATTTTCTGAGGAACCTCCATGCTATTCTCCATAGTGGTTGTACCAATTTACATTCCCACCAACAGTGCAGGAGAGAAGGGTATTTTTTAAACATAAGACGTTCCCTATCCTTTCTTAGAGCTGACACATTTACTAGGGTCCATAGACTAATGCGTCTTACTTTTTCTCCAGTTATAAAAAGCCTGTTTTGACTTGGTGCTCTGATACAGAATCCCTGGGCCCCATTCTAGGATATGTTGCTCTCTATGGAACATGGTGAGGATAGAAGTTTTGAAATTAAAAAATAAAAATGGGAAGTTCCCACTGTGGCTTAGTGGATTACAAACCCGACTAGTATCCATAAGAATGCGAGTTTGATCCCTCATTCGGTGGCTTAAGGATCCAGTGTTGCCACAAGCAGCAATGTAGGTTGTAGACTCGGCTCAGATGCCAAGTTGCTGTGGCTGTGGTGTAGGCCAGCAGCTACAACTCTGATTCCACCACTAGGCTGGGAACCTGCATATGCCATGGTTGCAGCCAAAAAAAATGAAAGAAAAGTGCCGCCAGCTTTTATGATGCCTCGGCAGAATATTGTGTTTAGTTGTAATGTTAAATGTTTATATTAAAGTATAGTTTACTTTCAGTGAAATCTCAGATCTTTTTCGGTCAGTTTTGGCAAATACTAAGACCCAGAATATTCTGTTCACCCTAGAAAATTCCCATGTACCCCTTCCCAGTCAGCACCCACAATTTCCCTCCATTCCAGTTTCCAAACTCAGTCACTGATCCGATTTCTATTACTAAAGGTTACCTTTGTGTATTCTGGAATTTCATATAAATTAACATGTATTTGACTTCTTTCACGCAGCCTAATAGTTTTGAGATCATCCCTGCTGATGAGCTTATCAATGCATGGTTCCTTTTTATTGCTAATGATACTTTTTTTTAAAGAGGCCAAAAATCAGCGGATCTTCACTGAGTACCTTAATTGAATCATGACAGCAAATCCGTAGTAAGAATGGAGGGAACAAAATACCCTCTAATATTTATATTAAATGGCAGTGCTCCTAACATTCAAATAACTGTTCCCACCTTAGTTTTTGCATCAAGAAATACTCTTTTGGGAGACTGTAAATTATCCTTTTGAAAACAGATAATGGGCTAGTGCACTTCAGCAATCTCAATGGCCAAAGAAATGTTGTTGGTTGTTTTTACTTTATTGTTGTGCTTTGATCTCAGGAAGTAATGTGAAAAATAATTCCAGATGAGGAAATTCTTCATGATATGATAGCTCTATTATGATATGATATGATAGCTCATAGCATGATGTGATAGCTCATATTATGATAACTCTATTATCAAAACATGCTGGAAGGAATCCTTTCATAGTTTATCAATATGGTGAGGCTTCAGTAGCTTTTACACACTCTTAAAATTATATAATGTAGACCTTATGAACTCAGTTTTATTACTGAAAACTCACATTGGTCCATGGGTTATATAAGTGAAAGGACAGTGGATACAGTAACAACTACATCCAGATTGTATTTCTGTCTTTCTGGCAGTTCTAACTGAACTTGCCCAAATTTTGCCATTTTAAGCAAAGAGTGATTGAGATTCTAGGGAGTGGCAATACATTTCAGCAAAGATAATACTGTGATTCTAGTGAGCCATAGTAAATCATGTACCAATAGATATAAAGGAGGGATTTTTACCATCTGCTGTTGTCTTTTTTGAGAGAATCCTATTCTTACCAAAGAGAAGTCTGAATTTTCGCATAACTAAATAAAATAAGTCTATCCCAAACCATACCACGTCCACATTTAAGATTCTATTTTTTATTTTTTTTTTTTGCTTAATGAATTTTATTTCAATTATAGGTGTACAAAAATCATCACAAGTCAATTTGATAGCATTTGCATCCCAAACCCTCAGTGCATCCCCCCACCCCCCAGATTGTCTTATTTGAAAAACCAAAGGTTTTCCAAAGTCTGTGAGTCATTGTCTGTTCTGCAAAGAAGTTCATTGTGTCTTTTTAGCTTCCACATGTAAGCGGTAGCATTGCGTGTTGCTATCTAATTGTCTGACTGGTTTCACTTCGCATGATAATTTCTAGGTCCATCCATGTTGCTAGAAATGTTGTTATTTCATTCCTTTTAATGGCTGAGTAACATTCCATTGTGTGTATGTACCATATCTTCCCTATCCACTCCTCTGTCGATGGGCATTTAGGTTGTTTCCATGACCTGGCTATTGCATAGAGTGCTGCAATGAACACTGGAGTACACGTGTCTTTTCGAGTCATGGTTTCCTCTGGATAGATGCCCAGGAGTGGGAGTGCTGGATCAAATGGTAATTCTATTTTGAGTTTTCTGAGGAACACATTTAAGATTCTAAAATGAGGAGCTACAGGAGTTCCCATCATGGTTCAGCAGTTAAAGAAACAGACAAGTATCCATGAGGACGCGAGTTCGATCCCTGGCCTCGCTCAGTGTGTTAAGGATCCGGTGTTGCTGTGAGCTGTGGTGTAGGTCACAGACGTGGTTCAGACCCCATGTTGCTGTGGCTTTGGTGTAGGCTTGGCAGCTACATCTCTGATTCAACCCCTAGCCTGGTAAACTTCATACGCCACGGTGTGGCCCTAAAAAGCAAAAAATAAAATGAGGAGCTACAGAACCATAAAGAGATTCCAGAACCCTAAGTCACATACCAAGAGCATACACAACAGACACTTTCTTAACTTTACGGAAAGGTACTAAGTCATTTTCAATGTTTATAACAACTGTTCAACAAGGGAAAGTGTAACCATATGGTACTGCAATGCTTATGTCAGTTCTACAGAAAAAGACACTCAAATGACATATTTTACCAGATTACTGAGAGAATATGAATAAAATTTCCAATGATTCACATTCTCTGAATCCCTCTCATCTACTTATTTTTTCATTTATTTTGCCTTTCTGCCTACCACTAAATACATATACTTTCCTTCTCCCCTCTGATAGTTATTTTTCTCCCTATAGTTCCCAAATTATTTTACCACATTCATATTTCATTCTGATTATTCCAGAAAAACTAAAATGAAACTTCCCTTTAACATGAACTACTTTGGCCTAGAATTTGGCCTAAGTATTATTTCTCATAAAAAGGCAGTTACATTTAAATTACTGAGAGAATCTCATTAGTGTAATTTAACCTATAAGGAGGCCTTGCATTGCTAACCTACTCAGCTTCAACGATATATGTTCTAAACTATGAAGATGATTAACTACTTTTGAGCAGTATGAATGAACTTTCTGAGCAGTTCATCGTCCTTTTGACTGTAGTCATTAATTTTAATTAACTGCCAATAATGTTTGTTGCCATGTGGAAAAGTGAGGACATGGCCCTTGTTACCATCTGAGGATGTGTAATGACATCAGTTTAATGTTCGAAAGGTAAGAAGGCCTTGGGTTGTGAAATAAAGAATTATAAGTCTGATTTCCCAGTGAGTACACACAGCTTGAGGGGTTTTGAAAAGTTCTAGCTCAGCAGAAATTAAAGCTGAGAGTAAATCATCTTTCCTCCACCCAGGTATTTCTGGTTCTGGCTAATAAAAGTTAGGTTTTTTCTTCCTACTTTTGGAATGAATGATGTTTTTGCTTCTCAGGCAAGATGTTCTAATTCATAGTGCTGTTTTTATTAACATATACAGAAGTTTAGGGATTCAAACTTAACATCATTACCATTTTTTTCTGCTGATGTGATTTAGAACTGTAACTAATTTTTACAAGAAATAATTCCACCTTTCTGTCTTTGAAATGGGAAATGAGGTCATGAATTGTATTTAATTGGTAAGACTTATTCTTTAGAAGACACATTCATATAAAGTAGTACAAGGAGGAGCAAGCTCCTAGCTACTGGTTTTACTAAAATATAAGGTATTATAATATCCACACTATATTGACATAATTTAAGTAGATTGATTTAGGATTTAAAAGGCTTTACATAAGGAGGCCTAACGATGGTTTAAAGAAAATCCTTAATAGTCACAGTTGTTCAGGAGATCCAGGGAGTTCCCTGGTGTTCTGATTGTTCAGACTCAGCATTTACACTGCTGCAGCCTGAGTTCAATTCCTGGTCTGGGAACTGAGACCCCATATCACGCCACCACATAATGGCAGCCAAAAAAAACAAAAAATCCAGAATATTAAACATTGTAAGATTGTTCTTTTTTCTTAAAAATAAAATATATTGGAGTTCCCTGGTGGCTGGGCTAAGGATCCAGCATTGTCACTGGATTGTCATACATCAGTCCCTGGCCCAGGAACTTTCACAAGCCTCAGGCACAGCCAAAAATAAATAAATAAATAAAGTAAAATAAAATATACTTTGATTACCATACAAGTTCCCAACATATCAGAAGAGAAACTAATTAGCACAGCATAGATTTTTAGAGCTGAAAAAGAATTTGATGTCTAGCTTAACCTCACCATTCACCTAGTTCACTAAAATCTCTGTCTTCTCAGAGTTCCCGTCATGGCTCAGCGGAAACAAATCTCACTAGCATCCATGAGGTTGCGCGTTCAATCCCTGGCCTCGCTCAGTGGGTTAAGGATCTGGCGTTGCCATGAGCTGTGGTGTAGGTCGCAGATGCGGCTCAGATCTGGCGTTGCTGTGCCTGTAGCTGAGGAGTAGGCCGGCAGCTATAGCTCTGATTCGACCCCCTAGCCTGGAAACCTCAGTATGCTGTGGGTGCGGCCCTAAAAAGACCAAAAAAAAAAAAAAATTAAAATAAAAAAATAAGCCAAACCCCTAAAATCTCTATCTTCTCAAGGATCTTAACTTTCCTGCATTTATTTCCAGAAGAATCACTTGTCCCCTGTTCCTTTTGCCTAACTATGTAACTATCTTTCCACTCCCTTCTGATGTTCTTACATTCCTGCTAATGATTGCAGCTGTAAGGATTATTTCCTTGATTCTGTATGCATGAATTAGCTTAAGAAAAGAATGTTCTATTGTACATGAAAGTGCAATTTATCATTGAAATATTTGGCAAAAGGCAAGGTGACTAATTCTGAGTTTGAGGAGTAGTTGTAGTAACAGTTAATCATGTCATTGATACTCTGGAGGGTATATACAATATGGGCTTTGCCTTCATGATTTAAGAGTGAGTAATACTACCTACCTATTGTGGAGAAGTAAGAATGAGCAAGCCCAGCTTTTTAGTTGGGTGGTGGCACTGAGGTTCTTTGCTCTGTTTTCTCAGTTTTGTTTCTCCTTCATTAAATCAACAAATATTTATTGTGCACAGAGCATAAGCTAGACAAACCGCTAGGTCTTGATATACAGCAGACAAGATCCAGTCCTTGGCCCCAGAGAGCCTGTGGTATAGATACAGTATGAGGCAACTGCTTTTGGATTGGAAAAGGTACAAGATCTGTGTAGTTCCACCACTGCTCAAGTAATTTATTAACTTTGCCTTCCTCATAAGGATACAATGGGAAGTGACTAGTTGTGGGGCATTTGGAAATGAGAAGTGCTATAAAACAGCTGAATAATAGAAAGCAAGATTAAATTGCATGTTGGAAACAGTACTTATGTCATTGCTCTAGGACTGCTACTAGGAGAGGCTAAATTAGGTAAATACAACTGCCTAGCTCTTGCAAGATCAAGAAAAAAATGTGTGTATTAGCAAGAAGGATTGCAGAATCTTACATTATTTTGTGTATTACATGAACTAAATATAGTTGGAATATCACGTATAGTGTGGAGTTTCCACACATTTACAGCTTCTATTAAGAACGTTTTGCATCAGTGTTTATTTGTAGTATTTCTGTAGCAGTTTTGAATGCTACCACTTTCCAGAACTCTTACTTACTAGCAAGAGATTATATTCTCCTACTCGGGAAGCTACAAAAATATTCTTTAAACTATATAGGATGGATGTGTATCTTTTCTGTGACTAACTTATTGTATGCTGAGAGCTGTCATCGGTGATTTACCATGCCTGATCCTTTCTGATTTTACTTATGTTTTTAAAGTTTGTTACTTTTCTCAGAGGACTAGGATACCAATTTATATCCCACTCTACAGCCTCAGAAGATGAAGAATTTATAAAAATTGGTTATTTCTTTCACATGCTTTTATGTGGTCATTTTTACACCCAAGGGAGATTATCAAATGGTTAAAAAAAAAAGGAAGCAATCCTTTTTTTAGTCATTTAATGTTCCATGACTATGAACCAATCCTAACTTTAACATTGCTTACTTTATGTTTTTACCAACATTTTTCACCCTAATTAAATGAGATACTACACTACATTGTTTAGCCCATGGCAGAACAAGACAGGTGAGCTGTCATTGAAGATCATGATCCTACTCTCTATCTCCTCTGAGCAATAGAAAATTTTTTTGGTCTCAGTTTATAATGAGACAACTCCCTAGTTTAACTTCATCACACTCAAACAACAAAACTATTAAAAATCTAACCTTGCATGCATGCTATTCATTTTATTCTATTTTATGTATAATGATTTTTATTTTTTTCATTATAGCTGATTTCCAGTGCTCTGTCAATTTTCTGCTGCACAGCAAGGTGACCCAGTCATACATATGTATACATTATATTAATATAATTATTACATAGTAAAGGGAACTTCATTTTTCATTGTCTTCCCCTGACTTACCAAATTTAATAATATAGAGAACTTCCACCACAGTTGTTTGTTATTTTATCTGTTCCATGTTATTGGTGCTTTGGTCTCCAATGTCCTTTTGTGCTTATTATATTACCTCTATACATTTCCACTTAGTATTTCTATTTAGAATAAAGAGAAAGAAGCATGAAGATTAATAACCCGTGCATCAAATATTTTTGCTGTACTTAATAGGAACAAACAATTAAGGCTAGAAACCTTAGTGCTTAATACTGTTTTCAAGATTCAGTTATTATGTATATTGTCACTTCAATGAGTGAAAAAAGTATAATATTGTAGTCAGATAAAAACAGGATAACTATGTTTTTGAAAAAGCATATGATGTCTGTGCATTGCATGGCAGGGTGTTAACTAAAATTTGCCAACATAAACTCTCATGATGTTTTCAGATTTTATGGGAATGCTTTGGCTATACTTAGATTTGAATCTTCATAATGACAAAGGTTCTTAATAGTTATTTTTTTAAAACACATTATACTGCTTTTAGAAAGCTGTAATTCATCTTCCTGCTTATATTTGTGCTAAGTTTGTGAAACTGTACTATACTGTTAAAAAGAAAAGTAAATTTATATATACTTAGATTTTGAAAAGTAGCACCATGTACATTTAAAAAAAATTGGGGTAACTTGTGGCACTTTGGTAAAGGAATGTGCAGTTATAAAAGTTTATGCCATTTTAATTTCTTTTTAATTTCCAGGAATTACTCTTACTACTACGCTTTAGATTCGAAACCAAACCCAGTTTTAAGACTAGCACTTTTCTCCTACCAGTAGTTCCTGTTTTTCTAATTATGTGAAACATTTAATTTAAACCATTTTTTGCAATTAGTTTTTACATTTCCTAATCTCAAAAATCTTTAATTTAAGGAATATTTTAAATTAATTCAGTGGTAATTAGAAGAGCATTTTAGATATCATGACCATTTAATCTGGTGCCTGACTTTAGCAATTTTCTGATAAAACTAGCTGTATTCCTGAAACGGAATATTGAAACATTTTAATTAGTTTTCATTGGTTATAACCAATTGAGTAGTTGATGTCCATATAGTCTTAATTTATCTTAAAATCTGGAGCTGCCAAGCCAACTAGGGACACAGCTGTGCTTAAAATACCCCCATATCCTCCAAAGAAAAAATAAGAAATAGATTTCTGTATGATTATGGCTATTATATATACTTATACTAGGTTACCAGTATTTTACTGTGCTATATCCATGGGTATTCGAAGCAAAATGAAAACAAATATAAATGCTTCAACACTAGATATTGGCATCAGTACAGATTATGTATGAGCTATTGCAATAAAAAATATTAATTGTGCCTCTGTTTGAAGAATTTATCTTAGATTTTCTGTGGCCTTTTTTCATTTAAGGCTGCATAATCATTTTAAATGTAAAGACAACAGAATATATGAATGAAGGAAATGAGGGCCCTGTTTTCCATGGGATTAAATATTCTGTTGAATGGGGGGAGAGGGGTGAATGGCTGTTGTACATTATGACATAAACCAGATTATTCACAAGCAACATGTGAGTCTTATGTACGGATCACAGCATTTTGAAATTTCACATTTTTCTCTTTCCTCACAAAATGAATTCAGAATTTGCAATTTAAATTTTATCATTTAAAGCTGTTAATTATTGCAAATTACCTAATATGGATCAAAAGATTAAATGAGATAAAGACTATGAGAGAATGCTAATTAATAACATAACCCCATATACTATGAAACTGCTGATAACATTGTTTCTTATAAAGCCTTAAAATATTTTAGTGAAAAATTAATTATCTGGAAATGAAGGCACTTTATTACCTTGAACTAGCTATTTGTCTGTATAGAACTTGTCTAAAGTCCCATAAAATTTTCGTTATCCTTTTATAAATTTATCCTACTTATGTGTTTTTCTAAAGATTCTTATAGTAAAATGTAATAATTCAAACTATTTTAACTTAACAGAAAATTGCTTACATATACAACCAATGAACAGTACAGAAGAAAAACTCAAGTGTAACAACAGTGTTTGTGATAATGAAAAAAAACTGTTAGTCTAATTCGAGGTTCAAATGTTGTAAAATTCAAAGACTTTTTCATTGAACGATTTTTAGACAGATTTTCTTTTTTAAATCTTATTTTTATTTGGTCCTACTTGTTTTGAAATGTTGATCAAAGATAAAGGCAATCAGATCCATTAAGCCAGCCTATCATTACTCAATCTTGTTTCAGTTTTGTTTCTTTTTTCTAATGTAACTCTAAAACATTAAGAAATTAGTGTGGCTTCTTCTACACTCAAGTCAGCCATGCCCCATGAATTATCAAATTTAAATCAGAAATGTGGATGTGCTGCAGTGTGTAACTGTTTCCTCTTTAGAAAATTAGTACTTGACTAAACAGTGGATTTTGTTCAGCAGAAAAAAAATAGGATAATTTTTTTTCAAAAGTCAAATTTCTTCTCAAGTTAAATCTTATCTGTCTGACATATGTAAGGATAGACTAACTTGTATCCAAAAATGCTTTTCAACAGAAGAATATTTCAAAGCAAACAAACTTTGCTATTTTTGTTTGGGGGCAATTCACTTAAGAAAAAAACACTTTTCTGTAATTTTACTTATCTATAACTCTTTCTCTCTAGTGGCCATTTTCCTATCATTAGTCTTAAACGTTTTACTAAATGTAAACGCTGCTTCACAGACGCAGTCATCACCACATGGTACACACAAGAGTCAAGTTTATTAGAAGTCTGTTCTTACCGAGGAGAGACTAAAGATAAATTCCATGTCAGTTTATTTGGTTTGTTTCTTTGTTTTCTTTTTTAAATAAGATATGTTAACCCAAAGGTATGTTAATGTCATGGCATGAACAATCTTAAATGTAGATCTCTATTGAGTATTTTGTGCTGTTAAGTAACAAGACTTTTCTCAGATCTTTGTGATGCTAAATATTTTCCTTAGAAGGTTTCTGTTTAATGTTAGACTGTTGTTCTGAAAGATGTTGGTCCTAGTGGGATTTTTTTAAAAACCGGGAGAATAAATAAACGCATGTATTATGAGTATAGAAATGGTGAATTGTAAACTTACCGTATAGTACTGATTCTATTTTCAAAAATGTTTTTGCTGTTAAATATATACAACATAACATTGCTGCCGTACTGTAATTGAGTACTTTTTTCCTAAATGACCCTGTTATCACTATTCCAGAATTAGAAGTTGGGCAGACATATGATTGATTCATGTGTCTGCATAGATGCTTCAAGGTATATTCTTCTCTTGGTGAGTAAAAGTATTTTTTCCTTGACATCAATGCATTGAGATCTGAATATACCTGTATCTATTCTTATTGCACATTTCTTATACAGTATCTTCAAATATGCCAAAATTGACCTAGGCACAACTTAAAATTGAGGGTTTGTTACATGTTTTCTAACAGAAAGGTTTTCAATGCTATTCTTTATGGGTTTGTACTGTAGAAATAGTGAAACTCCCTTTAAAATTTCATACATGCTAAATTTAAATTACTATTTTTTCTTTAGCTCACAAATTATCCTAAATCCAGAGAGAATATCAACCCTTTTCACTGTTGTCAAATCCAGCATAAGGAACAGCCCTATGGCACTACAAAAACAGTTGAGGAATAAGTCTCTTATGTTACACCTCAGAATAAAGGCATTTGGTGAAAGAAATGAACCGAAGTTCATCGTGAATGCAAGGCTTCTGTATTTGACATTCCTCCACGGAAGGGAAGACAAGTGTCAACACCATTGCATCATTTTCAAACTGATCTTATGTGGGATATCTTCCACCACAATGGAAGACTTCTTGACTCTACCAGGCTGTTTTGTTTCATTTTGTTTTAATTCATCAAGCCATTCCATTAAAAAAAAAATGTCAGCATTGAGATAGAGAGACATAGATTTGAAAATACTTTCTTAAGAGATCATGTAACTTTAGAACTCTGAATTTAAAAATTGAGGAGGAGGGATTTCAGCCCACTGCCTCTTACAAGAAACACGTTTTTTAAATCCGTAACTGCTTTAGTGTTAACAGGGTACAAAGTGTTTTTTGTCCTGTATTGTACTTTCAAGGTTCTTATTGATTGGTGATTGTATTGTACTGTCTGAAAACAAGTCATAAATTGCCTTGTATTGTTTCTAATAGGCCATACCATGTACTACTTCAGTTTTCATGTTCCAGATTTTTCAGTGATGCATGTTAACAGTTAGGTCCTAAAATTCTGTGGTGCTAATTCTTCCATATCCAATGGTGCTTCTGTGGATGCTAACTGCACACATGCTGAACAAAGCTTGAAGTTTAAAACTTTCCTTCCTTCCTCTGTTTATATCAAGTACAATAAAAATAACTTGAATTTGTCTCAAAGTATCACTGACAATCTAATAAACTGGTTTATATGTGTGATTAGTTTGGCTTCTCAGTTATTTTCCAGAATGCAGATTAGTTCTACTGAGCCCTCATATCAACCCAAAGTAGCTCTTACCAAATGTGTTTATTTTTATATTTGTGCCCCCAAATGTATGCTATCTTTAGGAATTTAAATCCAGTTTGACCCGGCTTCTAAAATCAAGTTTAGATCAGATCTCTGAAAACTAGACCTGTCAGACCTGGAAATCAGTGAGTAGAGAAAAGCAAAAAGCTCCTTAGTGTCTATATTAGTACTTTATTAATCAAGTTTTATCACCTGATGGGTATCATCTGATGCTTGAGATAATGGAAGCAAGTAGGTCTTTAAAATCTTTACTGCAATGCAAAGACATTGAAAAGGCCATCCTGGGAGTTCCTGTTCTAGCTTCACGGTAATGAACCCGACTAGTATCCTTGAGGATGCAGGTTTGATCCCGGGCCTCTCTCAGTGAATTAAGGATCCCACATTGAAGTGAGCTGTGGTGTAGGTCACAGGTGCAGCTCAGATAGCACATTGCTGTGGAGCTACAGCTTCAATTCGGCTGCTAACCTGAGAACTTCCATATGCCGCGGCGGGTGGGGGGGGAGAAAGAAAGAAGGAAGGAAGGAAGGAAAGAAAGAGGGATGGAGGAAGGAAGGAAAGAAAGAAGGAAGGAAGAAAGGAAAGAAAGGAGAAAGAAGGAAGGAAGGAAAGAAAGAAAGAAAGAAAGAAAGAAAGAACAAAAGAAAGAAAGAAAGAGAAAGAGAGAGAAAGGAAGGAAGGAAGAAGAAAGGAGGAAGGAAAGGAAGAAAAAGAAAAGAGGGGGAAGGAAGGGAGGGAGGAAGGAAGGAAGGAAAAAGAAAGAGACAAAGGAAGAAGGAAAAAGAGGAAGGAAGGAAGGGTCATTCCTAAATGCTGATATTTAAAGTTCTCCACGTGTATGAAAATAAGGACAAAAAAATCAAATTTGAATTTTCCTGGACAAGCTGATATCACATGCCAGAATGGCATAATAGATAACCCCATGCAGGAAGTTCACTGGATTTTTAATTGTAACATTTTCACTAAGAATCACAGCATCAGGACAAATACAATTGTTTCTCTATCTTCATGAGGGAAGATGGCTGTTTCTTCTAAGCCAGAGATAAACTCAGTATTAAGGCAGTGTATAAATTTGCATGCTGACCTTGGTATTTTTGCTAACCCATGGGTAACCTTAAATTTAAAAAGAAAAGATCAAGATAAACTTATAAAGCCCCTCAAGCAACAATCAATGATCTCAAATAGAAGATGATTACAGCTAATAATCTCATTGAGTGCATCCCTGACTGAAATGATATTTGCATACTACTGCGGTTCTGTATTATATAAAAAGTATAAGCTACAGTCATCTTGTCTGAAATAGTTATTAAATACTATCTAATTTCTAACATCAGAAAATGAAATTTAGAGAATAGAGCCTATTTGAACACTGGATTTGTATCTCCATGACTATCTTGAACAAATTTTTTCAAGTATTTATCCAATCACCACCTCTCCCCAAAGATATTTCTACTGTGTATTTTGGTAACTACCTTTACAGAATTCCATCTCATGAAAACTGACAATAAATGTGCTTCAAAATAATTCCAGGTTTTATTTAATCAAAAAGAAAAAGGAGTTCCTGCTGTGGCTCTGGGGTTAAGGACCCAATGTTGTTTCTGTGAGGATATGGGTTTGATCCCTGTCCTCTCTCAGTGGGTTAAGAATCTGGCCTGTGGTATAGTTTGCAGACGTGGCTCTGATCCCGCTTTGCTGTAGCTGTGGCATAGGCTGGCAGCTGCAGCTCTGATTCAATCCCTAGCCTGGGAAATTACATATGCTGTAGGTGTGGGGTGTGGCCCTAAAAAGCAAAACATGAAAGTAAAGCGAAAAACAAATTTGCTGCTAATGAAAGGTCAAGATTACTCTTATGGCAGACCTTGCAAATAATGATGGTGTTTTTTCCAAGGAACCAAATACAAAGGGCAATTCGTGGGATAAAGCATAGCCCCCGGAACTGCACTTAATCTCAGGGCCACAAGTGGAACTCACTCGCTTCCCCCTCCATCATCCGTTCTAAATTCCCCTCACCCTCAGCCCTCACCTTGGCAGAAATCAGTGGCTCACCTGGTGGGTTGACTCAAACCTTCATTCCCAAGGGGTCAGCTCTCTTAGCAATCTTACCTTTCTCAGGCTGTGGTGGCTGTCCAGGTTCATGAGCAGTCACAACGGGGCAAGGAAGTACCTAGAGGAGGCGTGAGTGGATCACCTGGGTTCCGTATACACTCCTCCCTCCCTGCCCCCACGGTTAAAGCAGCACTATCATTTTCCAGCTTGCTGGCTCCTTGGCATAAGGAATTCTCAGAGCCCTGGCAGCAGCTGCAACGCGTAGTTATATTGTGATTCAATGGCTCCTGGCTGTGTCCCTTGGAAAGACCAGAGCCCTGGAGACAGGAAGCACAGACTCTCCCCATGGGCCACTGGTATTGATGAAGGAGAGCAGGATGTGTCACCCCAAAATGAACCACTTGGGCATACTGATTATTTTGAATTAAAGTTACTTAAGAAATAGCCAGGGCGAGAAAGACATTCTGATCCTCCTTGGTGCCCTGGAAACAGGAAATAAATCTCCCATGTGAAGTTACCTTTCTCTGTACCAGGAGTGTAGGAGGCACCTTTATCACCAGAGTAGGGAATTAAAGATTTGTAAGAACAAATCTTGTTACATCTTCAATATTATGCCACCCCAAGTCCAGACCCCTCTGTTTTGTCAATTCATCACAAATTGTTTCCTTGTCTTAAAGGTATAAAAGCTGCCCATTTGAGTAATTTCTCGGATCCTCTCTTTTTTTTTTTTCCATGCCCAAAGAATGTGGAAGTTGCTGCTCCAGGGATCGAACCTGTGCCATAGCAGCAACCTGGGCTGCTGCAGTGATAATGCTGGATCCTTAACCCACTGTGTCACAAGGGAACTCCCATTAGAGTCACCTATTTTTATGGACTCTCAAATGTATGAAATTAAATTTGATTTTCTCCTGTTAATTTGTCTCACATCAATTTAATCATTAGACAAGTCAAAGAACCTGAAGGGAAGAAGGGAAACGTTTTCCTCCCCTGCAGTTCTGGCGTCCAGCGCGGGACTCTCCATAAGCTGGTGGCTGCTTGCTCTGGTGCTGCTGCAGCTGAGAGCCTGGGACCCCTGACAAGCACCTGCAGAAGGTAAGAATTCTTACCGATCGGTCTCCCAGATCTCTGCCTGCAGGGTCTGTTGGAAGTGAGCGTGGAAGAGTTCTTTTCTTTTCCTAAATTTAGATTAGCAGGAGAAAGTGTTTGCATGAACTGGCTGCTTGGGTATAGTGACTCTGGCCAAGGTTTGTTATGAGTATTCTTGATTTCTATTGATCCCTTTCCTCCCAGAGATGGTCACTGTTTTCTTTTGTCTCTGTCTTGTGTGTTGTTTATCATAAGGAAAAAAACCATAGGATTAGACATAGGTGTAGGTCCTCTAAGTCTGTGGTTCAAGGCGGGCTCCCTGACCAGTGAATTCACAGTTCTCACCAGAGCAGCATTTATTTAGACAAACTTTGCTGTGGGTCCCCTATGTGAAAACCAGAGATCTTCCTTTCTTCTTGTTCTTTGTCCTGAGAGTTCGGCTTTGTGACCAGTCATTCAGAACATTCTTTCTGGTCTCTGCCAGCTGGAAGATGCAAGTACTGGCTTGCATTTGGTGGCCAAATAGCCTGGGATTCCGAGACACAAAGTCACAAGCAGCATTCTCTTTTTCTGACTGTGCCAGCTCTCAGGGGAATTTGTCATAAGAGGTCCCAGTCCATCAAAGACCTTTGTCATTTCAACCTTTGTTGTCTCGTTATTGCTGGAACAGTCCCAATGCAATAGCACCTGCCCAGTGTCACAGATGAGCAGCCCTGTGACTTGGAGACATCTCACATTCTCGTGGGAGACCAAGACACTCTTTGCACTACCTGTGTGTCTCGCCTGTGATGACAAAGGTTTTTGCTTTCTTAGGCTAACTCTGGGAGTGAATTTTCTGGATCTTGTGAGGGCTGCATATCTTTTGTACTCTTCTTTGAGACGGCTCTTGTGTTCATGGTTAAGCCATACAAATGCTTATTGGTTGAAGTCACTATTGAAATTACTATAAAATCCTACACGTCAATGGCCAGAGGATAAATCCTTACGATTGGCTATATTTGAAAGAGGATTAAAAAAAAAAAAGCTCTCATCCTAAACAATTATCTTATTGATACTTATGGAAAGACCTCATTTAAAACAGTTCACAGGAGTTCACTGTGGTGCAGCAGGCTGAGGATCCAGTGTTATCGCTGCAGCAGCTCAGGTCGCTACCATGGTGTGGTTTCCATCCCTGGCCTGGGAACTTCCACGTACTACAGGCACTGCCAAAAAATAAAAAATAGAAAGAGTTCACAAAAGACTGTAACGTCTAGCCTTAGGGACTCCCTTAACGAACTGCAAGGACAGAAATTAGGCTTAGAACAAAAATTAAAGTTGACATCCAAAATAAACTCCCCTTCTTAGCAAATTCCCCCCCGCCCCCCCAGCCTTCCCCAGAAAATCCCTTAAACACCCAGCTGCTTGTTTCAAGCTTCCTTTCTCTACAAGACTTACAGATAGCCCTCCAGCCTGGTCTACAAGCACACAGTATACAGATGACCCCTGTAAATGCTCAAAGCCAGGAAGTGAATTTAGCAAAAGCACCTGGGAAAGTCAGTCAAGTTTCGCTCTGCTGAATTTTACAACTCCTCCTACTTTCCTAGGCTCTAAATCAGACTCTGCAAGCATCAGGCCTTCCCACTCAATATCCTTCACAGATGTAACCTTGACCCCCCACCACCACAAAGAATTAATGCACCCTGGACCATGACAGACCTTTTAAATCGTAAAGCCCTTTACCTCCACTTTCAGAAGATCCTACCAAATTTAGAGAGAAGAATTAGAAAGATTAGTGGCCATTCAAAAGCACAGAAGAAAGAGATGACTAGAATTTTTCCCAGGCCATCCTACAAATTATCAGGATCAGCTGAAGGCCGAGGTTCAGAGGCTAATAGAAGGCATAATAGAGGCTTCCCCTCCATTATGAGCTGGTCTAAGGTGAGTTGGTCTAAGGTTGAATTGTGCACTCAGAAAGAACATCCAATGGCCTTTGTTGAATGCTTTCTACAGACTTTTCAAAGGCATTCTGCACTAAACCATGAAGCTCCAGAACATAGAAATCTTTTCATTTCTGCTTTAGGAGGAAATTTCTCCCTGATGTAAAAAGGTAAATTCAAAATAATGTGGTTGGGTGAGCTAGTAAAACTGTTACCTTTATCACAGAAGCAGCTAACCAACGCTTTGAAGATAGCCCACAAGAATAAGAAAAACAGAAGTTAAAATAAAAAAATCCTTGATTTGCAACTTGAACTTTTAGAGAAACAAAAGCCTAACTTTGAGAGCAACTCAGAGTCCACCTTTCTTTTTTGCCTTCAGACATTTGCAGATATTGTAAAAATTTAGGACATTGGAAGTACAATTGTCCTGCATATGAGAAAAACAAGGAAATTTTTAAGGTAAATAGTTTAATATCCTAGACTTTTTTCTTTTTTTTTAAAATGGCTGCACTCTCAGCATACGGAAGTTCCCAGGCTAGTGATTGAATCGGAGCTGCAGCTGGCAGCCTACACCACAGTAATGACAATGCCAGATCCGAGCCACATCTGTGACCTTTGCCCCAGCTTGCAGCTCGATGGATCCTTAACCCACTGAGCAAGGCCAGGGATCAAACTCACATCCTCAGGAAGACAATGTTGGGTTCTTAACTTTCAGAGCCACATCGGGAATTCCCCACACACTGTCTTTTTTTTTTTTTTTTTTTTTTGCTTTTTAGGGCCACACCTGTGACATATGGAGGTTCTCAGACTAGGGGTCAAATTAGAGCTATAGCCGCCACCCACAGCAAAGCCACTGAGCGAGGCCAGGGATCGAACTCTCAACCTCATGGTTCCTAGTTGGATTCGTTTCCGCTCTGACACAACAGGAACTCCCACTCACTGCCTTTTAATTAAAATTACTCACCTGGTGTCAGGACTTAGAAGCTCAAGTTCTTTAGGTCTCAGTGCAGTAGGAATTCAATGACAGGCAAAATAATGGGTAAGAAGTAGATTTATTTAGAGAGATACACATTTCATAGACAGAATACAGTTCACCTCAAAAGACAAGAAGGGCCTTGAGACATGGAGTGGTTAGTTTTTATGGGTTGGGTAATTTCATAGGCTAATGAGTAAGAGGATTATTCCAACTATTTCAGGGAAGAGGCAGAGGTATCCAGGAATTGGGCCATCACCCACTCTCTGTCCTTTTATGGTTAGCCTGGGAACTGTCATGTGCCTGTGGGTGTCACTGAGATGCTAATGTATTACAATGAGCACATAATGAGCCTCAAACTCGACTGGAAGTGAACCTTCCACCATCTTGGACTTAGTGGGTTCTAGCCAGTTTTTGCTGTATCCTCAATGGCTGCATCATTCTTTAAGGGCTGTGCCCTGCCTCCTCCCCTATTTCCCACCTGCTGGTACATATTAGCTAATTTTGCAGCTCTTCTGGTGTATAGTACTCTCCCTCCTTCCCTTTTTTTTTCTTTTTTTGGCTACCCTGCAGCATACGGAGCTCCTGCGCCCAGGGATCAGATAATCCCAGTAGCAGTTGCAACCTAAGCTATAGATAGCTGTGGCAATGTTGGATCCTTAACCCACTGTGTTGGGCCAGGAATCAAATCCGCAACCCAGAGCCTCCCAAGATGCTGCCGATCCCATTGCACCACAGCGGGAACTTCTCTCCTTCCTTCTTAATCATCCCCAACATGCACCCACCCAGGTTACACTGGGACTGAACTTTCATTATCAGACAGGGAGGAGGTGAGGGCAGCTACTGAGGGAACCGTGGGTTCCTTGTGAAGGAGAAGATTCTGGAGCATCTTCAGGCATGATAGGAAGAAGGGCTAGCTCTTCCCAGGAAAGGATGGGAGATGGGACCCCTCTGCAGTCCTAAAGGATGGGAGTGAGCGGTCATCCTGCGAAGACAGTGTACTCAAGGGCATCCTCATCCCAGTTCTCAGGGACTCAGGTTTTTCCCAGCCAGCACCCTGACCTCTGTGTTACAAATCTGTCTTGACTGAGCATCCAAACATCTAGGGATCTCTACAGTCTATTTGACCTTTGTCCTGTTAAATGTGTCGTCTCTCCCACTCCACAAGAAGTAAGGCCTCTTTGTAAGCTACCCTGAGGCTCTCAACTTAGTCCTTAACAAGCAGTTAGTGTCTCTGAGCCCCTCACTATCCCTCTGCTGGCATCAATACAGTTTAGCATTAATCCACCAGCTCTGCTGTCTTTGAGATAGGTTGTTCTCTTCATTTGCTTTCAAATGCGAATCATCTCATCTGCCACAGCATTGCCTCCAGGACAATTCCCCAGGTCACCATCGATGAAATCTTTGGCATCTGAGTCACCGTCTTACGTCAGGGACCGTCCATGCCCCACTTATCAATCAGGTTGGCATTCTCTGTGCACTGCATGATTAGTGGGCCAGTCCCAAATATCAGTCTTGTATTGAATCATTCTTGGTGCTGCTGGTGTTAATCCAGGTCATCTGAGAAGCAAAAGCTGAGAGAGAATGAGCTGTATAAGAGATTCACCGGGGCAAATGCTGGAGAGGGAAAATGAAGAGCTGCAGGAGGCAAGGAGAGCCATCAGACCAGTGCTGATTTCTGTGAATGAGAGAAGGAACATCTTAGACCACAGCACTGTTCCAAGAAGGATTGGCAAGACAAACAGGCAGTCCTTGAGCCAAAGGTGCCCTTCACAGGAGTCCTGTGTCTTTCAGAAATGGGCCTGCTTGGTTTCCGTGCCCTGAGCAGGCATTGGGTGCAGTCCAGGGGGATGGGGTCCTGGCGTGAACACAGTGATCGAAGTCAGAGCACAGCAGCTGGTGCCTTCAGTTCATAATCCTGCCTGCATCATGGGATCTGGGAGGCATATTCTCACAGCTGTCATACCACCTCATAGAGGCATTTGTGATCACAAAGAGCTCATCTCAGCCATAGATGAAATGTTGATGCTTTTCTGGCTGTTTTTCTTCCTTATACTCAGCTTTAGGGGAGAGGATAAGGCTAATTGGAGTCTGAACTGACCATGAGTAATAAAAGCAGTATTAAAACATTCAGGGAGTTCCTGTTGTGGTTCAGCAGGCTAAGAACCCGACTAGGATCCATGATGATGTGGGTTCAATCCCTGGCCTCACTTAAGGATCAGGCATTGCCATGAGCTGTTATGCAGGTTGCATATGTGGCTTGGATCTGGCGATGCTATGACTGTGACTGTGGCTAGGAGTCCTAGCCTGGGAACCTCATATGCCACAGTTGTGGCCCTAAAAAGAAAAAAAAATTCATGGGTACTCTTAAGCTCAACAGTCAAATTTCTATTTCAAAAAAACAACTACTTTATGACTTTTAAAAATATTTTAGCATAAAGATATCTTGGACATATAATGTATATCTTATATATTGAAAGAAAATACTTCTTTCAATACACAAAATCCTGAATTTGTACAAAAATGAGTGGTTTTCATGGAAAAAAAGCTACTGTGAAAGTTGTGTGCAAAAACTGTTACGTGCACTCACTTGCTTCCATTTCTTTTTGCTAAGTATCATATTGTTGCAGGAAGGCACATCCCTTCCAGGGCCCCCTGCGTGGGCTCTTGTCTAACAGTTGGAAATGAATGGTCCAAGGAGACACATGTGCTGACAAAGCAAGAAAACTATTGGGAGGGGACACCCGGGTGCAGAACAGCAGGGTGAGGGAACCCGGGAAAACTGCTCTGCCATGTGGCTCGCAGTCTCAGGTTTTATGGGACTAGGGTTAGTTTCCGGGTTGTCTCCCGCCAATCATCTTGCTCCCCGGTACTTGATCTGGTTCAGGGTCCTTTCTGGTGGTGTGTGTGTCTCTCAGCCAAGATGGATTCTGGAAAGTTGGTCCTCTCCTCCCTCCTACTGGCCCCTCCCAAATCCTCCCTGTTAGTCTTCAGGGCAGCATTGTGCTCCTTATCAGGGCCTCGCATCATGAGATAACTCATGCTAGCAGCTTTTATTGTGCCTGGCCAAGGTGGGTCATTTCAGTGTTCCAGTCAATGGTCCCCTAACAATATGGTAAAGTGTATGTTTAATTTTTTTTTTCTTTTTTTTTTTGTGGAGCCCATGGCATGCAAAAGTTCCCAGCCAGGGATGGAAACTGCATACAGCAGTGACCCGAGCCACAGCAGTGACAATGCCCAATCCTTAACCCCTTAGCCACCAGGGAACTCCTGTGTGCTCAACTTTTTAAATAAACTGTCAAACTGTTGTTCAAAATGGTTATTCCCCCTTACATTCCTATTAGCAACTCCTTCACATCTTTACCAATACTTGACAATAATTTTTGTAATTTGAATAGGTTTGTAGGGGTATCTCAGATGTTTATAAAAATCTGTACCTTCCTAATGACTAGTAATATTGTGTATCTTTTCATATATTTACTTACTATCTATTGATCTTCAGTTAAGTGTCGAATCTTTTCCCATTTTTGATTTACAAATTTTTAGATTGCCTTGTTTGAGTTTTAAGAATGCTTTATACAAGTCCTGTATCAGCTGTACGAGTGCAAACCTATTCTTACTCTGTGACTAGTCTTTTCATTTTCTTAGCAGTGTCTTAGAAAACAGATTTTAATTTTGATGAGTCTAATATATCAATTTTTTCTTGTTATTCATATTTTGGTGCTGTAGCTAAGGTCTCAGATTTTCTGCAGTGTTTTATTTTACAAGTTTTATATATCACATATTATTTTTAGGCCTATGATCCATTTTGAGTTAATTTTTATACATGGTATAAGAAATGGATCAAATTTCATTTTGTTGCAATAGAATATCCAATTGTTCCAGCATCATTTTTTGCAAAAACTATTCTTTTCCACTGACTTATCCTGGCACCTCTCTTGATAAATCAGTTGTCTGTGTACACTTCAGTCTGTTTCTGGACTCTAGTCTGTTCCATTGATATATTTGTTTACCTAGGTGCTCTATCATGTCCTGATTAATAAGTCTTAAAATCAGGAATTGTTAGTATCCCAACTCTTATTCTTTATTAAAAATAGTTTTTCACTATTCAAGTTTCTTTGAATTTCTAAGTGAATTTGAGAATTGCTTTCTCAATTTTTGCAATAAAGCCTGCTGGGATTTTGACAGGATTGCATTCAGTTTATACATTAAGGAGAAATGGCATTTTAACAATACTGAATCTCAGAGTTACCATCGTGGCTCAGTGGAAACAAACCCAACTAGGAACCATGAGGTTGCGGGTTTGATCTCTGGCTTTGCTCAGTGGGTTAACGATCCGGCGTTGCTATGAGCTGTGGTGTAGGTTGCAGACGCGGCTCAGAGCTTGTGTTGCTGTGGCTGTGGTGTAGGCTGGTGGGTACAGCTCCGATTAGACCCCTAGCCTGGGAACCTCCATAGGCTGTGGGGTGCAGCCCTAAAATGACAAAAGACAAAAAAAAAATTGAATCTCCCAACCTGTGAACATTACGTATCTCTCCACTTATCTACTTCTTCAATTTCTCTTATGAACTGTAGTTTTAAAGATACAAGTCTTGTGTATCTTTTTTCAAATTTCATAATTTTATGTTATTATAAATCATGCTGTTTTGTAATTCGTTTCTTATTGTCCAGTCTCAGTTTATAATACAACTAATATTTATATATTATATACAATTGAATTTTTATAATTTGTATCCTGCCAATGTCTCTATCCATCTCTTTATATGCTTGCGTATTATTGGACTAGATGTTCTTACCAGTTTGCAGGACACCCTATAATGGTTCCTTGATTTGTGGGGTAAAAACTGTTTTAAATGGAAAGAGGCAAGTGAAAATCTGAAAAAACTCCCTCTCCCAGCAAAGATGTTAAGTCAAAAACAATAGTGTATCCTAGGGAAGAATGGTAGTGATGGATTCTACCCCACCTAAAGGACGCGGGGATTAGGGATCCATATCACACCTCTTTAAATATTAAATAATTCTCCAATCTGACTCCTGCTCAATTGGACCAAACTCAACCAAATTCAAGGGTAAGCGGACAGGGGGTGTAGAGACTACACACCCTCTCTGGGCACACCACCCTCCTAGACTTCCGCCTGTTCCCCAACCTGGAAGCGCTCCACACCCCGTTGTCATTTTGGGTTTTTATGGAAACTATTACATAGGCCTCATTGGTGAAATCATTGGCCATTCATGATTGAACTCAATCTGCAGCCCCTTTCCGCCTGATTGGTTCTTCTGGCAACCAACCCTGTTCCTCATAGGCTTTCCAAAAGTCAGGTTATTAACATAAACCCAGGTGTTGTTATAAGAGGCTTGTTCTGGATAACAAAAAACCCTTTATCCCTCACTACATGTTTAGCACTTAGGAAATTTCAAGGGTTTTAGGAGCTCTGTGCCAGAAATGGGACAGAGGAAGACCGACCTCAAGGAGATATTTAATGATGTTGCTTGCTGTGCTTCATGTTTTCTCCGAATTCTCTTCTCTCTCCATTGCCCATTACTGATGCAGTTCAAAGCAATTTGGCCTGGTGACTTGCATTCAATGCCTCTCTCAAATCAGCTTGAAGACTAGGGCTGCCACACTGGAAAATGTCTTCCTGTCTCAGAACACTACTTCTACAACTTTCTGATTGATAGGTCTCAAAGCAGAAGAGTGAAAAAAATTTTAAACCTCCTGGCAGGTCTCCAAGGAAACTAAATACACCCACACCTACCAAACAGGTTAAATATCCTTTCCTCCGTGCTAGCGAAGTAGAGGTACTAACAAAATCATCTCGTTTCTTCATTCTGTATTCTCACCCCTGTGCAATAAGGAAAGGTCTAAATACTGAAAATCACTAATTATATTCTGAATCCTTCATATAGTGAAATAGCAATTATGTATTAGTGAAGGGCTTTAATCTGAAGCCTGCTTTTTATTTAGCAGAAAACACCCCCTCCTATTTATTAAGAAACTACCATATCATTTATTTATCACATATGCACCATATGCTAGACACGATGTTATTTTCTTGTACTTAAGTGATTTCCCTTAGTGTATCTCTTTTTTATATGTGCATATATTCATTCATTGCACAACTGGTAGCAGCAGAAAAAAAAAAAATTCTAACAGAGGTTTATCCCTCTTGACTTGCCTGGATCCTCAACAGTGACGACAGAGAAAATGAAGGGTTAGTGTAATCGGCTTTGAATTCCTACAGATGGAGCATTGTTATTTAAATATAATTTCTTTCTTTGTGTTGTAGTTCCTGGTTTTAAAAGACAGTTTCGTGGTTGAGCTAAAACTAGTTACTGCATATCGCCTGTCATTTAAACTCTTACTTGTTAATTACACCAGAAAACATCGAGCCCTGTGTATGGATTTGAAATCATTGGCCGTATTCCAACTTTGTGAAAGATGATGTATAAACAGCATCCTGTCTCACCCCTGAATAACTCTTAATGCAAGTATGTGATTGTGCTATGTCAGTACTTAAAGTGATATATGCTCTTATGTGCAAATTTGTTGAGGTTTAAAGGAAAATAAAAGAAGATGGCTCACAAATGTCACTATAATGTAATTTTAGAAAATTTTCATCCCTCATAAAAGGAACCTTATGCCCATTAGCTATCAAACACCATCCCCACCCTCCCATCCCCTGTCCCACTTCTCAGCGTTAGGAAACCACTAATACACTTTCTGTCTCTATAGATTTGCCTATTCTGGACATTTCATATAAGTGGAATCAAGGCTCATCCGTGTTAGAGCATGATCAGTACATCATTTATAAAAAAGACTTTTTTTAGTACCCCCAAAACAAATTCTTTGCGAGGTGTTGAGTAAGGTATACTGAAGATAAACCTGTAATTTAGTTATGTACGAAAATATCTTGTTTTGATTGTATCAAGGTAGGAATTTTTTTATTTGCACATTTTTACAGACAACTGTATAATTTAAGATCAGAAAATGATAATTAAAGAGAAAGACTAAAGGAAGCAAGACATGTTTTATACCTTAAATTTGGTTATATATTTCTCCATTTCTCAGAATGCATAGACATTATGGAAAGTTAATAATATTAATCCATTTATAAAGAAAAAACAAATCTGGGGAATTCCCATTATGGCACAGTGGAAACGAATCTGACTAGGAACCATGAGATTGCAGGTTCAAACCCTGGCCTTGCTCACTGGGTTAGGGATCTGGTGTTGCTGTGAGCTGTGGTGTAGGTCACAGGTGTGGCTCGGATCTGGCATGGCTGTGGCTGTGGCGTAGATCGGCAGCTATAGCTCTGATTAGGCCCTTAGCCTGGGAACTTCCATATGCCACCGATGTGGCCCTAAGAAAAAAAGCAAAAAAAAAAAAGGAAAGAAAGAAAGAAATCCAAAGAGCTAAGGTATATAGGTACCTAAAAACTGATGAAGAGATTTGTTTTCCTTTAATCAAAGCCAGGAGATCTGAAAGCGCATTTTAGAGTACAAATATTCAGTCACCTCCTAAACAAAGCAAGGTCATGAGTTTTCCATTGTGTAGAAGGAACATGAAAAATATCATGTTAATTGTCAGCTGCCCTTAGGGCACCAGGCAGCAATGATATCTTTCAGCAGTTCACCCATATCTCCTCAATTTTTCATAGGTCTCCTCATGGTTATTTGCTCTAACCTTCTTTTAACTTTCAGTTTCCTTTTCTCTCTTGCCTCCATCTGCTCTCCTATCATCATATGCACCTTGCTCAGAGAAAGATAACCTAAGCAGCCAGGCACAAATTGCTCAAGTGACTTTTTCTTCTTCAGAAGTTCTAAGTGGCAAGCTCATCATTGCGGGTTTTGCTAGGCTGTACATTTGGCAAATTCAGCCTTGATTAAGGCTTCAGCCAATCAGAGATGCCAGACAATGGGAAAAACAGAAATAATCATATGCCTAATATTTTCAAAAATCATCTGTTATCTTAGTATAAATAATAATTGGACTTCCTTACACTTAACTCTACATTAGTATGGCTTTTATTCTGTGCCACACAATGGTGAAGCATTAAAAACTGATCTAAGCCACTTTGGTATGTGCAACACTTGGGTTCTTTTGGAAAGATGACAATAGTTGCCTAAGAAAGCTGCCTTGAATGGAGATTAGCACTCCCCTACAATCTTGGTGTCTGGGTATGAGGAAAGGAGTCCTCAGACCCCATTCTGACAACACACACACACTTGCTATCTAACTGTTGACTAAGCAGGTGAGCACAGAGCCCTTTACTCAAGCCATTCTGAGCTCGAAAGAAATTCCTGCTTTTTCTTTCTTCTTTCCTTCCTCCCTCCATCCCTCCCTTTCTTTCTTTCTTCCTTCCTCTCTTTCTTCCTTTCTTTCTTTCTTTCTTTCCTTATTTCTTCTCTCTCTCTTCCCTTCCTCTCCCTTCCTTCCATTCTTTCTTTCTGTCATGCCTGCAGCATGCAAAAGTTCCTGGGTCAGGGATCAAACCTGTGCCACAGCGGTGACAATGCCAGATCCTTAACCACTAGGCCACCAGGGAACTCCTTTCTTCCTTTCTTTTTTCCCAGGTTCACTCAACACTCTAGACAGACATGCTGGAACAAGAGACAACAAGAATTCTCTTAGCTTACAGTTACATCCCTAAAGATCCATGCTACAGGATTCTGTTGATTCTTACATCCTGTACATGCAAGTGTGAAGAATGCCTCCAAAATATTTCACCAATCAATATACCTTGAAATGACCCAATTCTGCCTTTCTTCATGCTATTTGACAACTCACTAATGTGGCCGGTAAAGTGACCTTTCTGACATTCACTCTGCTAAGTAGTAACCATGAGTGGATCAAGATCCACGTAATCACAGAAACACCATCTGTGTAGGATAGCCATCCCTAGTAATCTCTGATCAGAATGCTGGCTACAACTAAACTGTAGCTTAATCTGAGTAACAAACACATAATTCAGCATAGATTGAGCATTATCTTCAAGCAGACGTTCTAACATAAGAAATGCATCATAAACTTTTCCTTCCCTAGAGTCTCAAGCCCCATCTGAGCCTTGTTTGTAAGCTTTCTCACACTGTACAGAGCATGCAGGTTTTTCTACTGGGCCTCAGATTGAAGGAGTTCAGGGACATTTTCCATATAGCTATTTGAAGGGCAGGATGAACATCAACAAAGTCAAAAAAAAAAGTCAGTCTGTCTCCCTTTTGTCCCTCTCATTTAATCAGTTGTCAAATCCAGACTATACTCCTGACATAATTAATTTCTGCCATTCCACTTACCCTCATGGTCAGTAGCCCAGTTTAGGCCATTGCCCCTCATAGGGTTTTTCAAAAACCCAGTAACTGCACTGAATCATACTTTGCACAACAAATACTTCTGGGAATAAATCAGCTGAATTACAACCCAAAATCAAAATCAGAAAATATATAACACACAGACATAGAGAATAGTCTTGTGGTTGCCAAGGGGGAGGCAGGAGGGAGTAGGATGGACTGGGCGTTTGGGGTTAGTAGATGCAAACTACTGCATTTAGAATGGATAAACGATGAGGTCCTGCTGTACAGCACAGGGAACTATATCCAATCTCTTGGGATAGACCATGATGGAAGATAACATAAGACATGGAATGTGTATGTATGACTGAGTCACTTTGCTGTGCAGCAGAAATTGGCACAAATATACTTTAATTAAAAAAATTTTTTTTGTCTTTTTAGGGTTGCATATGGAGGCATATGGAGGTTCCCAGGATAGGGGTCTAATTGGAGCTGTAGCCACCGGCCTACGCCACAGCCACAGCAACACCAGATCCGAGCCGTGTCTGTGACCTGAACCACAGCTCACAGCAACACCAGATCCTTAACCCACTGAATGAGGCCAGGGATGGGACCTGTGTCTTCATGGATACTAGTCAGATTCATTTCCGCTGAGCCATGATGGGAACTCCATTAATTTTTTAAAAAATTTTAAAAAGAAAATATATAACAAAACTGTAGTATGAACTATACTACAACTATACTACTATACTACTATACCTTTCAATACAGTTAAGAAACATCACTGCAAATATTAATTGAGGTATCAAACTTCTTACATAATAATCCAAATACCAGTGTAGTTGTACCTACGAAAATTCATTGTTTGGAAAGTTGTCTGGGGCGTTAGTAAAATAAAAGAGTTTGGTCGCTATTTGCTTCCATAGATTCCTTTTAATGTGAACATGAACAAAATGTATCCAGTTGTTCAATAAATACATACTGAGCACTTACTGTGTGCTCTCTGTCAGGCACAGTTCAAGGTTCTAGGAAAACTGTAATGAACACAATAGGAAAAAGTCTCTGTTTTTATGGAGCTTACATAGATTTACATCAAATTTTTAATGCATCTCTCTCGTTTTTTTTTATCACTTTGGTTATCACCAACTCAAAATGGAAACTGTTGGAAACATAGAACCACTTTTTCCTAAATCATGTAGAAGTCTCTAAGTGATGTGCAAACATAATTTATGTCATGGAAATTTGCTTTCAAGCCAGTTTTTTAAAGGGGAAGATCCTTTCCATTCTATTCTCAATCCTGAACTACCATGAAGACAAACTCATTTATTTTTTGGTGGGGGTATTGTTTCATTGTATGTGTGTGATTTTTTTGCTTGTTTATTTGTTTGGCCATACTTGCATCATGTGGAAGTGTCCGGCTCAGGGATGGAATCCGCGTCACAGCAGTGGGACAACACCAGATCCTTTACCCACTGTGCCACAAGAGAACTCCTCATTTATTTTTTTAAACAACTGTTGACTGAGTGTTTATTATGTTCTGGAGAGTGAACTAAACAAAAATTCTTACCTCGGAAGTTTACGTTCTAGAGCAAAGACAGGCAATAAGCAAATAAGAATTTGTCAGGTCATGGGAAGGGCTAAGAATGCAGGCAAAACTCAAGCAGAATGTGAAGAGTAAGGAGTGCAGGGGAGTTCCCGTCATGACTCAGAGGAAACTAATCTGACTACTGGCCTCACTCAGTGGGTTAAGGATCCTGCCTTGTGGTGAGCTGTGGTGTAGGTGCAGATGTGACTCGGATCCTGTGTTGCTGTGACTGTGGTATAGACTGGCAGCTACAGCTCCAATTTTATCCCTAGCCTGGGAACTTCCATGTGCCTCAGGTGCAGCCCTAAAAAGCCGAGAGAAAGAAAGAAAAGAAAGAAAGAAAGAAGAGAAAGAAAGAAGGAAAGAAGGAAAGAAAGAAAGGGAGGGAGGAAGGAAGAAAAAGAAAGAAAGCAGTATGATAGGAAGGAAGGAGGGAGGGAGGGAAGGAAGGAAGGAAAAAAAGGAAGGAAGGAAGGAGTGTGATAAAAATTAATAAATAGAAGGAGTCAGGGATAGGACTAAGCCCAGCCCTTAGGGAAGAGCTCTGATGTACTAAATTTGCACGAATACTTGAAGAGATGAGGAAATAAACCACGTGGATACGGAGGGAGGAGCATTTCTGGCAGAGGAAACAGCAAATGCAAAGGCCCTGAGGCAGGATTGTTCCTGACCTGTTCAGGAACAGAGGAGAAGTCAGTGTGGGTGGAACAGCATTAACAAGAGAGAATAAGAGATGAGACAGGAGTGTTGACGGGGGAAGGTGACAGACCCTGCAGTGGCGTGTAGACCACCATCAGGACTGGTACTCTGAGAGAAATAAGAAGCTACTGAAGAGTGTGAAGCATGTGAGTGTCATACTTGACCTGCATGTTAATAGGATCCAGTAGACCACAAGAGGGCAAGGGGGAAGCAGAGACACCTGCTAGGAGTTGCTGCAGTAAGCCAGGCAAGAGGTGGCTGAGGCTGGAACCAGGTAAGCAGTGGAGAGAGTGAGAAATGGAAAGACAATAAATATGTCCTGAAGATAGAGCCTACAGGGTCTGGGTAATATGTGAGATACAACAGAAAAAGAGGACCTTTTGTCAGAAAGGTGAAGCCCTTCACATAGGCACAAACACACACACGATACAGATCTAAAAACTTGAAGTTTTTTATGTCATGTATATGAAATACAGCAATATCATCACTTGAATTTGGCATTCTAAATGCTTCTTGTAGATTATCTTTTTTTCTGATGTATCTTTGTCAGGTAACCCGGGAAAATACGTTACTATGTTACTCCAAGTATACATACCTTCAACAGCTAAGCAATGGGTTAGCTTGTTCTGATTTATATAAGACATTTTATTTCTTACTGCCTTTCCAAACCTGTTTATTTTCTTCTCAGACCCCAGGCCCAACTGTACCACTGTACTTTTGGATTATCGTCCCAAAGTATGTTACACATGCTGTGAAAGATTACATAAATGGATGAATACCACTTTCAATTTTTAGGAAGTTTCAGACGTAAAGATCATCTTCTGCAGTCTCTTCAAAATGAGATGACTAAGTGGTGTAAGATAGTGATGTAAAAGTGTTTTCTAAAGATGACTGACTATTCAGGGGAAAAGGGTTATTTAAATCTAAGGCATTTGGGGCCTAGGTTTTGAATATCAAGTCATTTGATTTTTGTAGGCATTTGCAAGGTAAATTTTCACAAAGATGAGTTCTCACCAGCTTTTTGTTTGTTTGGCCACACCTGTGGCATGCAGAGTCCCTGGGCCAGGGATCAAACCCACGCCATCAGCAGAGACAATGCTGGATCCTTAACCTGCTGAGCAACCAGGGAACTCCAAAGCTCACCAACTTGAGTTCGTATTTCAGCTCCACTGCATATCAGCTGTGTGATCTTGGACATTGCCTCATTGTACCACAAAGATATTAGGTTACTGGAGATTAGATGATGGGCATAGTAATGGCTGGTATGTCATAAACAATAAGTAATATCTTGTCACCACCACCATTATTATCATTAGGCTAGCAAAGTCTGTTAGTTGGGAAATCTTAAAATCTTAAATTGTGTCCAGCCAATGAAAAAACCACCATTCTTTGCAGTCAATGCATTTAAAAAAAAAAAAAAGCATTTGACCTGGTATAGACAAACACCAGTTGTCTGTTAGTCTTTTCCCCCATTGCCTTTCAGCAGATTATTTTTGGCTTTATAAAGGAATAGACAATGGAAAAGAACTTTTCTTTCCTTCCAGCCAATGTTTTCTCTCTTTGTGAAAATTGCTGCCAACAGCAGTAGTCACTTAAACAGCAAGGGACGGCTCTTGTCTTTCAGGGCAATTCCTGCTTGTTCTGGACAAAGCCTGCTGATTAGGTAGCAGTGAGAAAAGTCAGTGCCAGTGCTCAGCATTTGTATTAGCAGCTTTCTCTCTCACTCTCGTCATGAACTAGTAGAAAGTTTTTCAAACTAACCAAATTCATTCACTGAAAAAAAAAAAAAACAAAAACTCAGGAGTTCCTGTCGTGTGTGGCTCAGCAGAAATGAATCTGACTATCATCCATGAGGACATAGGTTCAATCCCTGGCCTCACTCAGTGGGTTAAGGATCCAGTGTTGCCATGAGCTGTGGTGTAGGTCCCAGATGTGGCTCGGATCCAGCGTGGCTGTGGCTGTGGCGTAGGCCGGCAGCTATAGCTCGGATTCAACCCCTGCCTGGGAACTTCCATAGGCCGCTGGTACCGCCCTAAAAAGACAAAAAAAGAAAAAGAAAAAAAAGAGAGAAATACTCAATACATTTCTTCAAGCTTGAATTTTTGCCCATTTTTACCTTGAAAGGGTGATTTCAAATAAAATTCACTTTTTAGGAAGATAAAGCAAATTTATTTTGCTCTTTGATCTATGGACTTCATACCCCAAATCCAAGCTACACCTTCCGTCTCTGTCTTTTAAGTTGAAAGAATGCTACTTTCTGTGTTGTGTCTTAGAAACAATGTTCCATGCTGGGGAAAGGAAATAGGGACCATTCTAAAGGAGGAGGATTTTAATTCCAAACATCAGCTTCTGAACCAGAAAACTTCCAAGTTTTTCAAGCTTGTGGAGGTGAGAGTGAATGTCATTTCTTAAGAAGTGTCACTTTGTATCTTTATTCCTCACTTTCTGTATCTTTTCCCCTGAAGCAAAACCTCAGCTTGACAAATTTCTCACTTGGAAACTGTTTGTTCACAGTGTTTTCAACTTGTTTTTGGGAGAAACGTATTGCTTTTTCACTACTGTACCCTTGATACCTAGCACATAAGTATTTGTTACATGAAAAGAATGATCCTGAGTGATTTCTTGTTTTTTAAAGAAAGCTGTGTGCAATGTAGGCATCTAATCAAAGAGAATTCTGAGAGACACCATCCCAGGTGAGGACTTGTAAGCAAGCAATGCAATCCTGCAAATTACTAGTCATCTACTAGCGCAGGAGAAGTGATGGTTTATTAAAGATGGATGTAAGAGGAACAATTGGTACCTATGCTAACCACTTACTAAATCAGAGATGACTCCCTTTTTTCGGAGTAGGCCTAATTTTGGTTCTTCTACATAAAGTATACGAAGAAGTTTTAAAATGCCAAAAGACTCTGAGACCAGTGAAAAGAAATTTTCATACCTATTTATTCTCTAACCAAAACAAAATTAAGCAGCATTCAGGGATGACCACCCTAGTTTCTGCCTTCTGCTAATGAAAGTTCTTTTCTTTTGTTCATACGTTTGATCAGGTGTTGCCACACTCCAGCTAAGAGGTCCAAAACGGTGGTTCTCATTCACTGTGATTTTCCTCTGCTTCAAATGGGGAAGGCATACCAGACCCTTTTAAAACTTCTGGTACAGAAAAAATGAGCATAAAAAAACTAAAAATTAAAAAAAAATTTCTGAAATTAAAAAAAGGAGTTCCCACTGTAGCTCACTGGGTTAAGAATCCGACTGCATCAGCTAAAGTCACTGCAGAGGCATGCGTTTGATCCCCAGCCCAGCACAGTGGATTAAAGGATCCAGTGTTGCCACAGCTGCAGGTCAGATTCAATCCCTAGCCCAGGAACAACTTCCATATGGCTGCCTGTGTGGCCATTAAAAAAAAAAAATCACTATTACATTCAGAAATGGATAAGCAATGAGGTCCTACCGCATAGCACAAGGAACTATATCCAGTCTCTTGGGATAGACCATGTGGAAAATAAGAAAGGGATTGTATATATATGTATGACTGGGTCACTTTGCTGTACTGCAGAAATTGGCACAACATTGTAAATTAACTATAATTTTTTATTTTATTTTATTTATTTATTTTGTCTTTTTGCCTTTATCTAGAGCCGCACCCGTGGCATATGGAGGTTCCCAGGCTAGGGGTCTAACAGGAGCTGTAGCTGCCGGCCTTCGCCAAAGCCACAGCAACGTGGGATCCGAGCCGTGTCTGCAACCTACACCACAGCTCACAGCAACGCCGGATCCTTAACCCACTGAGCAAGGCCAGGGATCGAACCCGCAAGCTCATGGTTCCTAGTCGGATTCGTTAACCACTGAGCCACAACGGGAACTCCATTAACTATAATTTTTCAAAATCACTTAAAAAAAAAAGATGGACAGTGAGGACATCTAATCATAGCTCTATTATCTCAGTTACGAAGGGTTCAGTGGGTAGGTCTCCCTATTATTTATTAAAAATATTACTATTTTATTAGTTCAAATATTAATATATTAATATGATATAATTTATATTAATATCAGTACAAATATTACTCCTGTAGGAGTTCCGCAAATTTTACATGTTCTGTTTGTGATGAAAATATGATTTTTCCCCCAAGAAATGTGCAACGGATCTTGGTGAGACTTGCTTAAGAAACTAACAGTTACAATTTTGTATTTCTATTTTTTTCCCCAAAAAGAAAGGAAAAATCATTAAATATATAATGAGTATCAATAAGCTTCAGGACTAGAAAAATGAATTTTACCAAGGGGCTTCTTGAATAGAACCATACTATGTAAATAAAATCTTTACATAAAAAATATGACAATTGATTTTCAGTAACTAGATCTACATTTTAAGTGCTGCTAAAGTCATTTCTAGTTAAAGGATCTCTGGGGAAAATCTTTCTGAAACTGAAGAATCCCTTCGTGATATGAATCTTTTTACCTGAACAGTCTGGCAAATCTACTGCGTATATAATGAGTTTTCTTACTAGAGCATTCATCAATGTACACAGGAGTTGTGGTTTACTATGAAATGGTATAGTACAGTAAATGGAATATGATTCAGCAATGAAAAGAACCCAACTGCAGCTAGCATTGCTTCTCCTAACTAATCAGGGGAACATCTCTCGTCTCTTTAGGGCTGCATTACTCTGCCATTCTCCCACTTCTCTTTGGGAAACTCTCAGCTTCCTATAATTTTGGCTTGAAATGGAGTTTCCCTCAAGTTGACTTCCCTGACTGTCCACGACCTTTCAGTTCAAGGACCCCTAAGCATCTAACTGACTCAAACTCTCATTGTCACAATTCTAAACTTCTCAAAAGCAAAAATCTAATGGATGTATCTAGTACCAGGTATCCACAGCTTGCCCCACGAGCTGAGCTAAGGGCAGGTGGATCACAGTGGTATTTTCCAGGGGGTGTGGACAGAACAATATCTTGATAAAAGTACTGTGGATTGGAAAGTGATGGTTGTCAAATTTACTGCAGATACTGTCTTTGCATTGCTTACCAGGAGCCCACACCAGACACTTACCTCCCTAAAGGCCGCCTTTAAAAGCCATCCTTGAAGATAGATAGATAGATAGATAGATAGATAGATAGATAGATAGATAGATAGATAGTAGATAGATAGATCTGAATCACTGCAGTAGAAATTAACATTATAAATCAATTATACTTCAATAAAATAAAAATTTAAAACATCTATCCTTGAAAAGAACAAAGATTCAAGTGAGCACGCATTCCCTGTTATACATTCTAAGTTCTGATTTATTAAGTCCAAAAGGATAAATGACACCAGAAATAATTGACCCTTCAGAGAAAACCCTTACTCTATTCACAAGGGTGTCTGATTCTCCAAAATCTGCAACTTATTAACCAAATTTGGATTTAACTCCATAACCCTAAGTTTGCAAAAGAATCATATGCATAGTAACAAGCAGGACCGATGTTTTAATCATTGTGAATTACCCTTAACTGCCTTTGATCACTAGTTTTTTCTACTGTCCTTAGTTAAGACTAAAAAAATTATACTTACATCACACTCACTTTTTTTTTTTTAATGGCCGTACCTGTGGCATATGGAGGTTCCCAGGATAGGGGTCTAACAGGAGCTGTAGCTGCCGGCCTATGCCACAGCCACAGCAACACAGGATCCAAGCCGCGTCTGCAGCCTATACCACAGCTCACGGCAACGCCGGATCCTTAACCCACTGAGCAAGGCCAGGGATCGAACCCACAACCTCATGGTTCCTAGTTGCATTCGTTAACCACTGAGCCACGACGGGAACTCCACATCACACTCACTTTTAATACGAATTCTTGGCTGAGATCATTATCATTTCTCCTGAATCTTTCATTGAAGAAAGGCTGAGAGCTTGAAATAGCAGAAATCACAACAATCCACTATCAACAAGGAAATTTCATGTGCATGTAACAGAAAATATGACTTCTGAACTCCCATAAAGCTAGTCATGAGAACAGGACTTCAGCATATGATTTGGTGGGTTTGCCTGGAGAGAGACACAATTCAGCCCATAACACTCAGCACTGAATATGATGTTAGCTGGTTTTGTGGGTGTTTTGTTTGTTTGTTTGTTTGTTGTAGATATTCTTTACATAGTTGAGGAAGTCCCCTCTACTCCTAGTCTGTTAAGAGCATTATGTATATACTGTTTAAAATAACAGAAATGGCATCAAGTGATAGTCTAAAGATAAAAATCTAATCTCATCACTCCCTTGTGCAAAACTGATCAGTATTTCCCGTTTCTGTTACATCCCACCTGGCCCTGAGTGATCTGGCCTCTCCAACTTTTCATCTTGTACATATTTCCCCTTCCTTCTCTTCTCTGAGCACCCTGGCCTGCCTTCTGTGTCACCTAGACTAGATCACAGACTCCCTGCTATGTACTCTAGGAATACTGTTTATCATAGTTGTAGTTATATATTTTTATGCTCTTTTATTTAATGTCATTCTTCCTCTTCACACTACTCCATGAGGCAGGGATCATGTCTGTTTTGATCATTATTTCCTGATAAATATATGACAGATGAATCTGTGAAGTTAGGCTAATTATCACTGACTTAATTTTTTAACCAGGTTCTCTATCTGTTGAAGTCTGTTACTTGACTATATTTTGTTATGTACTAGAGCTCTCCGGAGAAACAGAACCAACAGATATAGAGAGGGATATGAGATTTTATTACAGGCATTGGCTCACCTGGCTATGGAGGCTGTGGAGTTCCATAGTCTGCTGTCTGCAGTCAAAGGTGGTGTATAGGAGCTCCTGCTGTGGTGAAATAGGATCAACAGTGACCTGGGAGCCTGGCACAGTGGATCCAACGTTGCTGTGGCTTAGTTCATGGCTGAGGTTCAGATTCTGATCCTTGGCCCAGGAGCTCCATATGCCACAGGACAGCCAGAAAAAGGAGCCGGTGGTGAAATTCTGTCCACCGCTAGAGTCCTGAGAACCAAGAGGGCCACTGATGAAAGCAAGCCCTGGAGTCCAAAGGCACAAGAATCAGGAGCACCAAGGTCTAAGGACAGAAAAAAATGGACAGCCCATCTCAAAAAGAGAGAGTAGTCATGGGAGTCTGGTTGCAGTGGCTGCAAAGAGAAACCTGCTCGGCAGTGTATGGCAGCCTGTTGACTATAAGCATTGCCTTGAGGGACAACCCTTAGAGACAGCCCTTCCCAGTGGGCATGCATGATTGGCATGCTGTCCACAATCTAGGCTCCAGGCAGGTATGCATGGTACCTTTGGAAAGCCACAAAGCACAGTGGCCAGGGTCCACATTGGCCAAATCATAATATGCATCCACACTAAGCTGCAGAATGAGGAGCATGTGATTGATTGAGGCCCTACGCAGGGCAAAGTTCAAGTTCCCTGGGTGCCAGAAGATCCACATCTCCAAGAAGTGGGGATTTACTAAGTGCAGTGGGGATGAATTTAGAAACATGATGGCAGAAAAGCAACTCATCCCAGATGACTGTGGGGTCAAATTCATCTCTAATTGTGGCTCTCTGGACAAATGGTGGGCCATGCAACATGAGAGCCTTGGAACGGACCCCTCCTTATGCCCACCAATAAATTCTACTTTCCAAAAAAAAAAAAAGTAGAATTCACCCTTGCACCACCTTTTTGTTTTATTTGGGCCCTCAATGGATTGGATAAGGTTCACTGACATTGGTGAGAGGGGGTTGTCTTTACTCCATCTAGCGACTCAAATGCTCATCTCTTCTGGAAATATAACCACAGATACTCCAAAAAATAATGTTTTACCAGCTATCTGAGCATTCCTTAATGCAGTCAAGCTGACACATAAAATTCGCCATCACAATGTTTTATGCAAATGAAAGGTAATAATATTGTTGTCTCGCTGTAGCTTGTGTGAGTGTTTCATTTCTGCATGTTCATACATGTTCTTCCCTGACTGCCCCTGACTTTCCAGCTTTATCTCAAATGTCCCTCATCCTTATTCACTTCCTCAATTATAAATTAGTCCTAAGGATATAATGTACAATATAATATAATGGTGATGACAATTAACAGTACTGTATTATGTATTTGAAGGTTGCCAGTGGAGTAGAACTTAAAAGTTCTTTTCACAAAGAAAAAATTGTGTAACTATGTGTGGTAGTGGATGTCAACTAAATTTAGTGTGGTAATCATTTTGTATCTTATACATATATCGAATCATGATGTACACCTAAAACTAATGCAATGTTATGTGTCAATTATATCTCAACAAAATTTAAAAAAACAAAGTCAGGTAGTACTACAAGTTCTTAAAACATAAAACAAAATTCCCAATTCACCATATATTCTAACCTTACTTAGGCAAGCATTACAGCCCGTTTAAGTATCTCTTGTGATATTTGCAGGTATTATTATAATGCTCTATGCTTGACTTATAATTTTAGATATTATCTATAAACTTCTTATAATGGAAGATAAGGATTTAGCATTTATATGCCATCCCTCCTAATATTTCTCCCCTGATAATACCAATATATTTTTTTCCATTATAGCTCATTTAGAGTTATCCATCAATTTTTCAACTGTACAGCATGGTGACCCAGTTACACACACATATATAGATTCGTTACAAGTGATTAGATGTAGTTACTGGTGCTATACAGCAGGATCTGCTTACTTTTCCATCCCAAAGGCAATAGCCTACAACTATTAACCCCAGACTCCCATAACCTGATAATACCAATTTAGATATATCAAAACTTTAAAAAATCAGTATTATAATTTCTTTTTTTTTCATTGCTTAATGAATTTTATTACAATTATAGGTGTACAAAAATCATCACAACTGAATTTGATAGCATTTCCGTCCCAAACCCTCAGTGCATCCCCCCACCCCCCAGATTGTCTTATTTGGAAACCATAGGTTTTCCAAAGTCTGTGAGTCATTATCTGTTCTGCAAAGAAGTTCATTGTGTCTTTTTAGTTTCCACATGTAAGCCCTAGCATTGGATGTTGCTATCTAATTGTCTGACTGGTTTCACTTGGCATGATAATTTCTAGGCCCATCCATGTTGCTAGAAATGTTGTTATTTTGTTCCTTTTAATGGCTGAGTAACATTCCATTGTGTGTATGTACCATATCTTCCCTATCCACTCCTCTGTTGATGGGCATTTAGGTTGTTTCCATGACTTGTCTATGCATAGAGTGCTGCAGTGAACACTGGAGTACATGTGTCTTTTCGAGTCATGGTTTCCTCTGGATAGATGCCCAGGAGTGGGATTGCTGGATCAAATAGTAATTCTGTTTGTAGTTTTCTGAGGAATCTCCATACTGTTTTCCACAGTGGTTGCATCAATTGCATTCCCACCAACAGTGTAATAGGGATCCTTTTTCTCCACACTCTCTCCAGCACTTATTGTTTGTAGACTTTTTGATGATGGCCATTCTGGCTGGTTGTAAGGTGGCACCTCATAGTGGTTTTGATTTGCATTTCTCTAATAATGAGTGATGTTGAACATCTTTTCATGTGGGTTTTTTTTTTTTTT